>BMAO01033378.1:0-178791 GCA_019973975.1 Trichonephila clavata
TTTAATACAATCAGAAATGTTAACAAATATACTTGACATTTCAGTAAGTAACTCGAGTTTAATTCTTCGCAATTTAAAATAATAAAAATGCAGACAAATGTGTGCATGAGTTTAAGATTTTTTTGCATAATTCCATCCAAAAAATCAAAGAAATTAGAATTTATTAAAGTTAAGTATATTTATAAAACTTAAGTTATAAATAAAAATATGTGTATTTTCAGACATAAACATTTCATTTAACATGAATCGAAATTCTTAACAAATTTCATCAGAATGCATACCAAACAACAATACAGACTTAAATATATATACAGTCGGACCTCTATTTAATGAAGTCGCTTAATCCCAAATAAAAGTTTGTTATATGGAAAATTCATTAAATAGAGATTATATTTTAATATACTTTATAAACCACATGAAATAAATTTTGAATTCATAAACACTACATATCATAAAAAAAAGTAATTATTCACATTTTTTAAAATTAATATCTATTTTAAATATCTTACCCATCAAAATGAAATCTGCAAGGAAAACAAGTGAAAAAAATATTGTTTAGGAATACACTGTATTTTCAACTTTTAAAAATAATTTTTTTTAATAAAATTAATGAAGTTTAATGACATTTTCTAGTTTCAAGCCTACAAGTAGTTTTAAACACACAATTTTTTTATAAACCATTAATTTTAAGCATGCATTACCAAATGCATCCCGTCACTTTAATTACTGATAAAATCAGTTAATTTCATTTGAAAAATTACAGCAATTTTATTGTTCTCTGTGAGTTAAGTATTTAGTAAAGCCAGTTCAAGGTCAATGATCACCATAAAATGTGTTAAAAGAGAATAATTTGAAATGTTCAGAAGTATTTTAAAAATAGGGAGGGAAAAAAAGGCAAATTGCACAACAGAAAAAGTTCATTAAACAGAAAATGTACTTAGCTATTTGGAGGTTATTTTATGAAAAAAATAGTAAAATGTTTTTGGTTCCAGAGGAAAGTTCCCAAAATACATAAATTCCCATAATAGAGATTCGTAAAATAGAGGTTCGACTGTATTTAATTATGCTAATCTAATTCAGTAATATTTCACGACTATACTTATCAACAAAAAATATATACATATTTACAAAAATCTTATGGGATAAAAATATGTTAATCATCAGTCACTGGGGTGCTTAATAAATATTAAAACAGTACATTTTTTATTCCCCTTTCATAATCAATATCTTTATTCCTTTAATATGAAATGAGATTGATTCAGTAATTTTCCAGAAACTTTTGTCAGAAAATGGAATGTAGAAAACAATTCTGGAAATGTCCTCACAAGATAAAGGTCTCACAAATATAAGATTTATGTGGTATACATAGTATATTCAAAATAAACCTTAAAAACTTGATTGTCAATTGAAATAACTGAATAAGCTGTCCTTGCAAGAAATGAGAAAAGCTCAAAGGAAATTTTTTAAAAAATCATATTTACAAATTTCAAATAATTTTTAATTAGAACTCTACTAACAAGCATTCAATTTCTGGAGCAGGAAAAACCCCTACCTAGTTATTTCCTCTAGTAATTTCCATGCTTCTCAGCATAGCTAGATAAAATAAATATAATAGTAAATGGCTGAATGAGAAACAAATTAAGTTTATCAGTTAATTTCTTAACATAGATTATATTCTAAAAAGAGATTTTACACAAGTAATTATATATACATAATTAGGTTCAGAATGCTCTAAATATTTTTTGCAAATTTTATTTAAATCCAATTGTTATTTCAAGAGATAAACAATAAATCAATCAATGGTCCATAAGACAAATTACTTCATCCAAATTATTGAGCTACAAAGTAACTGTTATGCTAAAATTATTGAACATTTAAAAAATATTTGATATAAAAATTACAATTACAGTATTTAAAACCAAATTTTAATAATAAGATTAAATCACTGTGTTTTTTTCCCTTTAGTAAATTTCAAACTTTATTCTTATGCTACCACAGTAGATTTTATTGTTTTTAGGCTTATTATGCATAATAATACACAGTCGGACCTCTATTTTGCAAAGTCGCTAAATCTCAAAAAAAATTTTGTTTTATAGGAAATTCATTAAACAGAAATTCATCTTTTAATATACTTTATAAACAACATAAAACAAATTTTAAATTCATAAACACTATATATTACTTAAAAAAAGTAATTATTCACATTTTTTTTTCAATGCCTACTATTAGTTCACTCTCATCCTATATATCTCTGCTCAAATTTTCAATTGTTAATAAAATACTTTCTATTCATCCATTCAAGTTCAAATACATTTTTTTAACTTGTAGTTCAGGGGTGGCCAACCTTTTTGGGAAGCGTGCCACAATCTGATAAAAAAAATTTACGCGTGCCACTTCCAACTTCTCCACCAAACTAAAAAGTATACAAAAGTGAAAAAAAGTTACTTATAGCATTATTATGGGTTATTTACACTAAAAACATATTTTTAAATGCAAGTTTCATATATATGAAATGTAAAAAAAAATGGTATAACAAATGAAACAAAAGAATAAACTTATATATTTTATTGTTGATAAATTTTTGCACGATGAATCAGTTAGATTAGATACAAAATAAAAGAAAGCAACTTGAAATATTTAATTTTGAATGATGATTAAGCAGTTAGTACTTTCTTAATGTGGTTTTTGAATTTGTAATTTTTGTACTAATTCATCTATATTTGGATTAGTTCGTGAAGATGTTAACAAAATTGGGTGTTTTAGGTGCATATCAGTTAATTTTGAGTGATATTTTGATTTAATCCCGTTCATAACAGAAAACATTTCTTCACAAACATACAACAATATCTGACCGCTAAATCATGTAAATTTGGCAAATTGCTTGTGCACAAATTTCCAAATTCTGTGTAATTCGGATAATTCGTTAAATATTTATATTTTTTTCAAAATATGTCGTAGTCATAATTCTTGTGAGGTAGGTAGCAATTAATGCCTTGAAGAGAAATCGAAAAAGGATTAGTGAAAAGTTCAGTATTTTTGTTATCTTTAAAATTCTCAAACCTGGCACTGAAAGAATCCTGCGAAATCGATATTAAATTTTTAAATCTATCATAGTTTGGAACATTACTAACTTTGGCAGATAATTCCTGCATGTGTGAATGGGAAATTAGTTAATTTTTTCTCTACAAAATCCAAACAAAAAACAAAAGTTTGTTCACAAAAGAAGATATATAACCAACTAGGGTAGGAAAAATACAATTTTTTTCCTGTAATCTTAAATTTAAATTGTTTAAATATTCCATTATATCGGTAAGAAAAGCTAAGCCCCACAGCCAATTTTCACTTCTGAGGAGCGAGCATTCACTGGGCAGTTCATCATTTTCTTCCAGATATTCTAAAACACAATCCCTCAAACTCCAAAATCTCGCAAGTGAACTGCCTTTGGAAAGCCAGTGCACACTACAATTGAAGGAGTAACTCGCCATTTTCTTCCGTTTCTCCAGGGAAAAGCGTATGAAATCATCAATTCAGAGCACGAGCTTGCATTTTGTTGATACAGTGCATCACAGGGTTAACAACGAAAGATAAGTTTAAGTCTTCGGCACAAAGAGCTTCTTGATGGATAATACAATGATAATTGAAAACTTTTCTTCCCAAATAATTTTCAAGCAATGCAACAAAATCTTTTATCGTGCCACCCATGCAAGGTGTTCCATCTGTGCAAATACTGTCTAATTTTGTCCATTCTACTTTGTTAACTTCAATTACATTTTCAAGTTCCTTAAAAATGTCTTCACCTGCTAGTTGGTGCAAATCAAGAAGTTCAAAGTATCAAAATTATTGTTCATATAACGCTCAAAGATGCTTAACTGTGCATTATGTCTGTGATATCACAGCTTTCATCCAAAGTTAATGCAAAATATTTACAATTTTGAAGTCCAGAGACAATTTGTGTTCCAACATCCTGGCCCATGTAATCTATGACGCTTGACGGTATTTTTAGACAAAGGTATTTTATCAACCATATTTTTGGCATTTAGATCGCCGCAATTTTGGGCGAAAACTAAAAAGGCTACTTTTTTTTATTATCTCCTCTCCATCAGAATATGGTTTTTCATGAGGGTTAACAACAAAGAAAGTTCATAAGAAGCCTTTACCATTGTTCCCATTTCGTCATTTCTCTTCTGGAACAAAGATTTTTGGCCTGCTAAAGATTTCTTTTTTTTATTGATAAATTCTGTTTGCAAATTTGATTCAACAGGATATTTGCTGTTGAAATCACTATACAGTTGTTTAAAATGACGGTCTAAGTTAAATTTTTTTGGAACTGCTATACAAATTCCACATATCAAACAAAGAGGCTTGGGAGCATTTTGATGTGTTAACACGTTTTGCTCTTCCCAGACAATTTTAAAATCACATGCTGCAATATCCTCTTCACATTTTCTTTTCGATGTCGAAGATTTACTCAAAAACATATTGGAAATAAAAGATTTTAAGCAACTACGCTCAACGCAAAAATCTAAAAACAGTTTTAGAAAAGGAAAAAGCTTAACGTCTCGCTAAACAGAGTTTAAAATCAACTGAATCTGACAGCTAGAAAAAAATCTGTCGATGTTATGCTGCAAATTTTCTAGGCTCCGAATCCAGTATTTTGATTAGTCGTGGATGCAAGTTCTCACTCTTTCTGCTTTATAAAGCAGCTACTTTGTGTAGATAGAATTACTTCTAACGTAGCAACAACTTCTCTTTTTATATATTGCCGAATTACTTCGACCCATAACAGAAAATGTAAATAACCAACACCTTTGGAAAAATCTTTTTATCTGACATTACGCTGACAGCTATAAACACTAAACTTCAAAACTGCAAGGGGAAGCTGAAATTCGAATAGATATCCCAGATGTTAAAAATTAACCGCCCCTGAGAGAGGGTGACTTTTTGGGCAAATTCGACCGTCCAAGAGAGAAAGAGAATTTATTTGTTTTTAGTCTCACGTTACTCATTCTTTTCTCGGAACATTACAATGCTGTGGAATTGTAAATTTTGGAGCATGATCTCATTTTTGGCGCTATACTGAAAAAAAGAAAAAATCTTGCTTAGTGCCTTTAAAATCTCACGCTGAAAATTTCTGTTTTTTACGTATTCTCTTCATGATAATTTTTTATTGTAATTCAATTATTTCAGTGTAATCTTTCAAACATTTTTGTAATTTTTCAATAAGTCTTCGCGTGCCACAGTTACGACTCCTGCGTGCCACATTGTGGCACGCGTGCCATGGGTTGGCCACCCCTGTTGTAGTTAACACTTGATGTTAATACAGTTCTTTCAAATATTAATACATTAATTAAATTAAAAAATGAATAAATAGGAACAAACAAAAATAATAGTCCAACAGCATATATAGAAAGGAAAATCGTTAGTTGCGTCCCTGTAGCACAATGGTTACTGCATTAGACTTCTAATCTAAAAGTTCGAATCTCACATGGGATGGCCTAATTTCTGAGAATGTGATTTTTTTTTTTACTATACTACTTTATTACATGTAATTTAATTAATGAATAAATAATAAACTAAAAAAAGTAGTCCAACACCATATATAGAAAGGAAAATTGCGAAAATTGCTTTCTATTTTGTCACTGAATATTGTGATTTTGTCAGATGTACATAAATATTTATATAATAATTGTAAATATTTAATAAAAGTAACTAAAATAAAAAGTTTCGTTGTTGACCTAAGTAGGAATAGACTTAAAAAATTTTTTCATACTACTTAATGCAAATTTTATCTTATCCATCAAAAAGAAATTTGCAAGGAAAACAAGAAAAAAAGACATTGCAATGTATTTTCAATGAATTTTTAACAGCATTTTCTAACTTTAAGCCTGCGAGTAATTTTAAATGTACTTTACTTTATAACCAGTAATTTTCAAAATACGACCTTAAATTTTAATTATTGATAAAATCTGTTAGATTTTTTTGAGTTTTTTATTTCAAAAATTATAACCATTTGATTGCTCCAGGCAAGTTAGACACCTGGTTATACTAAATTAAGGTCCCTGATCACCATAAAATGTGCTAAAAAAGAGAAAAATTTGAAAAATATCCTGAAATATTTTTAAAATTGGGAGATAAAAAATCAAATTTCAAGAAAAAGTTCATTACATATAAAATGCACTTTGGAGATTATTTTACAAAGACCTCCAAACACATTGTTATTTACAAAGTAAAATGTTCATGGTTTAAAGAAAAATTTTGCAAAATACAGTAATTTGTAAAATAGAGGTTTGTTATACAGAGGTATGACTGTATTTACAAGTTTTTTTTTTATAGTTGCAAGGCCTATATTTAGCTGGGCTGCCCTCACCCCCAAAAGAAACATTTATCAAGACTAAATTTCATAAATTCGTAAAAAGGAAATAAAAGGGGTGGAATGACAAAAATTGATGATAAAGAGAAAGATCACTTGTGCATCAATACACCCATGCATTACCACACAGCAAAATTCATGGGAAAAAAACATTTACTTTAGTAAATTGGGCCTCTGATTGGCACATAATTTAAAACTTTGGGGACAGCACTTAATATAACTTAAAAGTTTGCTTACATTCTTGACCAGAAAATCAGTTACGTAAAAAAAAAGTTGTAATGTTTAAATTTCTTTTAAGAAATTATGTTAGTTAATACATTATCTTAAATTTTAGTTTCATTTCAGCAAATCATAATAATAATTTTGTTGATAAAAACTAAGAAAATTATTAAAGGTAATTTTTTTTTTTTGAAAAATGCATAAATATTTCCAATATTACAATATGCTTCATTTACTCCTTTTAAAAACTATAAGAAAACTATTTGTGAAGCTAATTATGTTACCTTTAATATTTGCTTTTTTTAAAAAAAATTCAGAATCAAAATTGAAAAAACATGAGTTAAAATTTCCATGGGATAGAATACATCAATATTCATGAATCAAAAATGAAAAACTAACTCTATGTACTGATTTTTAAATTTAATCAATATCCACATCAACAAGAAAAGAAAACTATTTTGTAGCAATGAAAAGTAGATATTTACCAAAATATTTCCGAATTGTTACAATTCCAGATTGAAGCAAATGGGAAATTTCAACATTTTCTTCTTCCGTTTGTTCAATAGGCCAACTGAAAAATTTAATTTCAAATAAAACAATTTTTTAAATCAACATATTTTTAATGTATACAGACAATAATATTGAACATACTTTACAGTAACAAATCTTCATCTCAGAAATGCATTCATAAAATTGAAGCAAAAAGAAAAACTATTTCATTAATAAACACTCATTTTTCCCAAACTTTCTTATCTTTAAAACATCTAACATTTGGAAATGTTATCAGTCATCCAAACTATTTATAAACCTTATGATAATGCACAAACATATATATATATATATATATATATATATATTCTAAAAAATTTTTAATTAATACTAAATTAAAATATAGAAGAGAAATTAAATGTCCATTTAGTGATAAAGAGAAATATAAATTAAGATTAGGAAGATGTTATCTGTGTTTAAATTAAATTCATCCAAGAGCTTAAAAAATGCTATGAACACAGAATCTTAATATTCTGAAATGCATTCATTTATGAAATGAAATCTGAGCTGATATCTCACTTACCAATTTTAATTAATAATGAATTTATTTGCTCCATGAACTTTTTAAAAATTCAAAATCAAAATACATTAAGCTGTATCTTACAAATGAATCAAAAATAAATGGGAGAAAAATTGAATAAGATCCTATAAATATTCAAATCTAAAATTAACAACAAAACACATCAAAAACAAACATTGGTATACAACTTCCAATTATATCTAACTTCAGAAAATGCTATAAAATGTTAGATAATTTGAAAATAAAATTACCCATTTTTGCTTAAAAACTGAAACTCTGGAGGCAAAGAAGGAACTTTGGAGTACAATAGTTTACGAAGTTCATTACATGTTAAGGTTATACTGCAGTGTGTGATAGAACCTATTATTACACCCTCATTTTGTGTACGAGAGTCATTTGAAAACACAAAATTATCAGATTTCAATCGAATACCAATCAAATCCGGACATTCGTCTATATTCATTTCAGTTAAACCTGAAACAAAGATATTTATATAATACATAAAATTTAAGTACATGAAAAAATAATGAAAATCTAAATTAAATACTGAAATAAAAATTTATTTCATTAAAACATTTCATTTGAATTTAATTTTATCTGCTACATCAATAACAATTCCAGAAAAGTGACTGGTTTCAATTCCAAGACTAAGTTTAACAAAAATATTTACTTATTATCAGCCATTTCAATCTAGCATAACTTTCCCTTGCTTACTTTTAACACACATTTATCTAAAAATAAACTAATTAGCATAAATTTACTAAAATACTTACATACTCCCTATTCAAACCAAAGGTGAACATTTGGGAAAGAGGAATTTTTTAATAGATTTGTTTAGCTACTAATTATGCAAATATTCATAACTCTTTAGATTTCTTTAGAGAAACTGGCCTCATCTAATCGGAATGGTTGTGCTCTAATTGCAATATTCCAATACTTATTCAAAATGGTGTAATCTTAACTTATAATTTTAATTTCATAATTTCTTATAAATCATTAAACTACCCAAATAAACATTGGCAAGTAATATCACCAATGTCAACAACAGACACAAGATAGGGGATTAAGACCTCATCAGACATCATGTGCCCTGATGACCATTCGACTGTATTAATATTCCTATGATGTGTTTGCTTCTAAGAATCCTCTCATAGCTACACATGAATTTATAGAAATCCAAGGGAGAATAAGGCTTGTGGCCTAACAAAAACCACATGACATGGATCTTGGGTAAGTTGCAGCAAACTCAGGGGGAGAAATACAATTGATATTGCAGATGAATCATATTTCTATTCTATTTATATTTAAGTTATTTAATGCAAGTTATTTTATTCTTATTATCTTATTCATATTTAATTTTACTATTTTTAATTTTATTTTCATTTGTGTTGTTTATTTTAATGTTTCTTTTCCAAGCTTGATGCATGCTTAAGTGGCTATGATGATGAGTGAGTGAATATTAACGTCGCACTGTCTTAGCAACACAAGGGCTTTTGGCGACGGTCAGCGTAATTTTGAACCATGGTCAAGTGATGCGAACGACACCTGAGCTGGCACCCCCTCTCCTAACAACCATACCACACCAACGGGAGGACGTTTGAGCTCTCGACAGATTTAACGTGCATCGCTCCCCTACAGGGCAGGTGTGGTTATGATGATAAATTGAGCTATTTGTTCATAATTAAGCTTAATCACTTATAAAATAGATTTATTTAAAAATTTAATGCAGTTTTGTTAATTAATATTTACATGTTTCTACAAAAATTCCTCTTTTCACAACAACTTTTCTAGTTTAATATATATGTAAGAAATAAGCCTATATTTAAAAAATATTAGATATTTCATTTCCATGCTTCTACCAGAATTATAAAGAATCCCCGAGTTAATTTTTCCGACAGATGTACGGGAAGAAGGGGGGGGGGTTAAGACTACCGCTTTTCATGTTGTTTCGGAATAGCGAAGCATTTTATAACCGTTTTCCAAAGCCAACAACAACGAAGCTCCAAAATTATTTTGATGTATACTTTTTATTTCTATTGCAAAAAATATCGAAGTCCCTACATAAAAATTCAAATATTTATCATAATTTTTTGTTCTTGCAATAATTTTATTTGATTTCAATTGCCTCACAAATAAGGAGTTTGAATGAACTTCAAAAGTCTTATAATTTTCTAATGAGAGGGGGATATGATCAACAAACACAAAAATAATGTTAATTTTATAACTTACTTTTATTTTGTTACGACGATATCTGTTTACAACCGTAATGTCAGCGGAAAAACTATTCTAAAGCACTTTTTTTTGTCATTAAGTACTTCCATTTACAACAATAACATGAAAATAAATAGCTGCCTTACCGGTAAATAACTCATTTGTAAATCACAGCACTGTCAAATTCTCTGGTTGGCTTAGACGCAACAACATGACGAAACGAAACTTATGTCACTTCAATTCAGTTCAGTATTGTCTATGTTGTTGCCATGTTACATAAAATATCCAGAAAATATTTAAGTCTTGGTTTTGATTTTGTAATAAAAGACAGCCGTGCATTATCTAAGCCAGAAGAAAAAACTACATGAAGGGACATTTGAACGTATAGACCGGCTGGGCTCGTGTCGTTCTCTACTCGACCGCTATAAGATCATGTGATCTGAATAATCTCGTTGAACGCAATATTCTCATGACTAAAACTAACAAATCGAATGATTCATTCACGTTCGCATAATTTAAGAATTGAAAATAAATATTATGAACAGTTGATTTTTTTTATGACGTATTTAATGAGTTTGCAAATTTAAAATTAGAAGGCGAATTTTTAATAAATTTCATTTGTAATGGATTGCTTTTGTTGAAATTTACATGTATATATTCAAATTTGCAATAAAATGGTTGCTGGTGAGATATTCTTGCATGGGGCTCAAGGCCTCAAAAAATCTTAAGGCGTTCACGGTTACATGCATATGTGAACTGCTTCTTCGTAATAAAAGTACTATACACTTGACATATGGGGCCATATTTTGAAGCATTAAGGGTTTTTAGATAAAGCTTCTCTTGAAAGTACTTTTAGGAGGTGAATGATTGATTAGATCCATTAATAATTCACAAGATTTTTTAAAAAATTTTCTTGTTAAAATAATTTTATTCATTTCAAGATTTTATTTATTTATTTTTACATGAATAATTTGTGATAAAATAAATTGAATACGATATGTTTAAAACATTTTGGTGGTTTGTATTCAAAAACTATTAATTTGTATCTACACAATGCAACATTTTTGTCCAGCAATAATTTTCAAGAAATTCTTGAATAAAAAAGAATGTTTTTTTCCTGAACGATAAAGACGCTTTAAATGCTTATATATATATATATATATACACTGGTGTGCAAAAATTAAGGATGAGACGGTTTTTTCAATATAACTTTGTACAAAAGCATTCCAAATCAACACATTTAATACCGTAAGATCCCAATACGTAAGGACATGAGTAATGTAAGCAACACTTACTAAAAGAGAAATCAGAGGGATAAAAAGAAGCTTTATTGAAAAAGTAGCATAGAGCGCAATGCGACTGAAGGCCGAAACATCCCTGTGATGGGAGTCCAGCAAGAAATATCCGGTCTTTAGTAGGGGATATGATCTCCTATGACTGCTAGGCAGGTTTCACAGCGTCTGCCCATGCTGAGAATGAGGGTGTCAATGAGTTGTTGAGGCATTGCTGCCCATTCGTCTTGCAGCGCCAATCGAAGCTCTGGAATCGTTACTGGTGATAAGGTACGAGCTGCCAAGCGTCTGCCTAGAAAATCCCATACATGCTCGATGGGATTGAGATCCGGAGATCGTGCCGGCCAATCCATACGTTCAATATCCTCACTCTCTAAGAGCTGTTCGGCAGCTACTGTGCGATGACATGGTGCATTGTCGTCGATGAAAAGGAACTGCGGACCCATAGCGCCTCTAAAAAGACGCACATATGGAAGAAGAATCTCGTTACAACAACGGGTCCCGTTGACTGAACCTGCGTCGAAGATGTGAAGGTCTGTACGACTACCAAGCATGATGCCTCCCCAAACGAGAGCACCGCCAACTCCATACCTGTCCCTTCCTTTCAATGTTGTTCGAGGGATGATTGCGGCTTCCCCGCTCTCTCCAGATGAGTATGCGATGAGAATCGCTACTCAGACTGAATCTGCTCTAATCTGTAAAGAGTACTCGTCCCCATTCATTGTCTCTCCAATTCCGGAATTCCCGGCACCACAGAGAACGCCTTCTCCGATGGGCAGGCGTTAGAGGTAAACACCGTACAGGGCATCGTGCAAACAGACCACCACCGTGCAGTCTTCTGGCCACGGTAAAACGCAATATCGGTCGTCCAGTCGCATGTGCCGTGTGTCTAGCGATTTCTCCCGCTGTCTGCCGCCTGTTTCTTCTGGCCTGTAAGGCAATATACCGGTCATCTGCGGGTGTGGTTCCTCGTGGACGACCACTACTGAACCCCCGGATAGCTGTTCCTGTAGTTTGAAATTATCTCCAAAGTCGTGAAACGATGCTGTGAGCAATTCCGAACTCTGCAGCCACACTTGTCACACTGCGACCTTCCTCCAACTCCCCAATGATTCGACCTCGGGTAAAAGCATCCAGATGTCGTCTAACAGATTGATTATTCGCCATTTCTCGCTGAGGCAGCAACTCGGTGTGATTTTAACTGCTATACGGTGTGCAATCTCTTTGCCAGAAATACTAATCTTACACCGACAACATGCTTTACTACTCAGACACTCCCCCATTACGTCTACCTGCATATCTGCGCATGTGCTTCACCGTACATCACCTCACTTAATCTCCTGATTGGTCTTTCTGTCCGCTCTGCCTCTTCGTTCAGCTGATATGCTAATTTTTCGACTTCGACCTTAATTTTTGCACACCAGTGTATATATATATATAAAGAAGACTAGCAAAAATTAAAGAAAAAATTATGTGAGGAAATAAGTTAAAAATCATAAAATTTAGAAAATACAACAAATAAAAATATAAAAGCAAAATGTAAAAAAATCCGAAATTTTTCGAAAGAAAGGTGATTTATGTGTGAGTATCGTAAACTTGTAATTATTTTTAAGAAATGAGCGAGATATATGAAAAAATCTATGCCGCATATTAATTAATCCTTATGCACGTAATGTTGTAAATTACAGCTATTAGTCTTGATTCGCTAGCTATAGTTTTAATTAACCAGTAGTATGCAGCAAGTAGAGGCTCGCAGTGTGACTAAAGATCAATCATACAAATTATCATGAATGAGATTTATCTTAATTACGAAAGAGTACGGAAAATTATTCATGAAAAACTGTACAAGTCGAATATGTCAACATGATACCTAGCTCCTTTTCGGGAAAAAATATGGCACGATGTGTCAAAGGAGATGGTGAATCTTTTGGAGGCTAGGAGATTATATATTTGGTCGTATCGTAACTATGTGAATAAATCTTGTATCTATCAATATGATCGACTTACCAAGAAAATGATCAAGGAGGAGAAGCACAGTAATTCACCTTCTCCAAGAAGACTAAGGTACAAATTCCAGCAGGGAAGGTCATAGGGGAATGTCATGGAGTCACCTTAGTAGACTACCTGGAGAAGGATCGTACCATTTCTAGCACCTATAACAGCACACTTCTGAACAATTTGTGCGGTGATCTAATCAAGATGCACCACTGTATGATCACGAAAACAGACTGTTTTCTTGCCAAAAATCATTTATTCATTCATTTTTAGATGCGCTTGAGGAATTAAAGCATCTGGTCTTGAAATTTTGTCGTATCCGACCTGATCTCCCAATCAACCTACACGTGACTATTCTTACAGTCAGAATTAAAAAACACATTACGTACTCAGATTTTACAACATAAATTGCATAATTCAAATGGCGGAACATCTAGCGAAGTCTTTAAGGCCCAAACTTCATAGAATCTTAGCATATTAACATTTTCCGTTACTTCAACACACTAAAATATATATTTCAAAAATAATATTTTTCACACAAACTTTTGATCAGTAAAATATAAAGCTCACATAATGTAAAGCTCACATAATGCTGTGTAACACTATTTTTGTTCCTTGATAGTAAGTGCTATTGCCTAATGGTTTCTAAGCTATTATTTCTTCAAACCTTGTTTTTGCCACCAGGACAGTGTTATTTGAATTTGACATACTTTGAATGAGAAAATCTATATATTTAGTGTTTTTCATTTATATAAAATAGAAGAAAAATGCATATGCCAGAAAAATAACATTTTTTTGCACTACAATTCTGAATAAAATTATTGTTAAGCATGTTTCTTCGATTTGCATTTATATTGTTAATTACTTCCACAAATCGGACCCCAAATTAAAATCCACCAGGTTCTCATAACTATAAATTTTGCGGGGAAACGTTCGAAAGAAAATCTACAATATTTTCATGCAAACGCATGCCTCGCTCCTCCGAGTACGCTCCCAGGTAAAGTTTATGCCATATTCCAGATCATGATCGATCAGGATATCCCGCACCTCATTTTGCCGTAGTTCTTTCACACGAGGGCGAACTAGCTTCCGGATTTAAAAATGTCCAAGAAGCTTTAAACTACAAAGATAAAAAAAAAAGCTCTTCTGAGGCATTTTTTCATTCTCACAGAGTTTTTTGACAATTCTTTGCACACTAGGAACTTCTTTACTTGTGAGCCAATGAGATATATGCTTGAACTTTTGCTACAGACAGCTTAGAAAAGAATCTTGATGGTATTTGAGGGATACTGTCTCATTATCTTTGGCAAATTGTTTAATTAATGTATCCGACTACCCTAACATTGTGAATTTTGCCAAAAATTAACAATCTTTTTTATGATTTTATTTTATAGGCCATCTTATTAGCTTTATAAGAATAACAAGTTTATTATTTTCCGTTCACTGGAACAAAAACTACAAGTGTTTTAGTAAAAGCAGATGCCATTACTTTAAGCAAGATGTCATACTTTAAAACGCGTTTTACTGGAAACGAGTGTTTTTGAAAATGCTGAAACGGGTCCAGCGATTGCTGAGAAAGGTTTAAAAATAATTAGCTGAAATTTTTTGAGTATGTTCTGTGTAACCTTCAGTGTTTTAGGAAGTGTTTTAACCTTCAGATTTATCAATCATTGTTTTATTACAAAATTTACAGTCCGTTATGCTAATATAATTACTGTTTTTGTAAGCAATTTCATATAATAACTAAGATAAAGTGCTCTAGTTTTTGTAAAATTAAAATATCTCTTATCCTGAAGGTCATTTAAAAAAAATTAAAATAACAACATATTAGAATTGAAAAATTGAAAATATGTTCATAAACTTTTGGTACAGAATGAGCCCCGTTTATGTTATTTTTTGTAAATTTTTACCCATTTTTTCCCATTTTAGTAATAATAATTTCTTCTTTTCTTTTTAATTTTAGCATATTTTTCTTAAACTGTATTAAACAAATCTAAAAACAAAAAAAAAATCTACATATCTCCATTTTTTTAAAAAAAAGTTGTCGCAAGTAGTCGGATACCTTAAACCCAATTTAATATGGAATGGAGATCTTAGCTCCAAACAACAAAAAAATCTATACATCTCCATTTTTTTTTTAAAAAAAAGCTTTCGCAAGTAGTCGGATACCTTAAACTTAATTTAATATGGAGTGGATATCTTAGCTCCTTTTGGAGTTCTATAGGACGTTTCTTTCCATAGAAAAATTGGTCATCTGTGGCTAGTTTCGTATGCTATAATGCACTTTAGTATATCTGCTGTTCCAAAGAGAAAGATCACAAGGAATTTGATGAAAACGTATTGGACATCCATTAGAAATCCTATCACTTTGAAGTCTCCAATGATTTCCCATACATGGTTGTCACATTTCAACGCAGCTAGAATGCCGGAATAGGCTCTGTAGACTTCACACATTTTATTAGATGTTTTTACAGAGTACTTATTTACCCTTTTTATAAAGTGGCCACAGACATAACAATATTCTTCTGGCATATAATTGTAGTCTCTTGATGTCATTGAAAATGTTTGTTGAACTAGGCAGCTAGATTTAAGTTTTTGACTTTCAGGATACATGATCTGCGGGATTTTTACTAACCTAATGACTAGACCAGACTGTTTCAGTTCTTGCGAAGACCAGCGTTTACAACAGCGAAATTAGATGAATTATGTGAAATCTTATTTACCTTATTTTTATTCATAATTAGAAAAATGTACATTGGAAAAGGGCAAATCTCAAATATCATCGTTTTTGTTTCAAAAACAAAGTTATTAAAGGATAATAAACATCTTATGCACTTTGAGAAGAAAAAGAAATTAGGAAATAACTATTATTACTCAGATACAGGAAAAAAAATTGTGTGAATGTTATTCAATATAATTGA
Organism: Trichonephila clavata; assembly: GCA_019973975.1. Taxonomy (NCBI): domain Eukaryota; kingdom Metazoa; phylum Arthropoda; class Arachnida; order Araneae; family Nephilidae; genus Trichonephila; species Trichonephila clavata. The sequence continues at coordinate 16,078 of BMAO01033378.1, forward strand.
GAACAGACGTTTACTTTTCTCATCGGCGAACACTCACTATCATCCCTCTTGACTGTTCATACCAGTACTGCAAAATCATTTCAAAAGTACCACAAGAATTAATTTCATGCGATCATCATAAACTTTCTATTTTAAAAACTTTTTCGTTTTTGAAGAGGGTTTTGTCCATAAACCAGCTGGAAAATTTGTACGGGGAAAATAGTGGATGATTTGGAAGTTTCCTGCTTTGCTTGAGTACCATGTATGGACTACCGAGAAAGAAATTTATTAATCACATAGTCAAAATATTCCGCAAAGATAAATTTTTACTAGATCTTGTGGCTTCCTATATCTTTGATTTTCAAACGATTTTATTTTTAATTATGGTTTAATTTTTTAAAGTTTTTTTTTCATTATTTTAAAGCTGCTTAAAACACTCTTCATTTGATTCCCACTAGCATCACATATTAGAGATGTGAAGAGAAAAATATTTTATTAGTTACTCTTTAATTGTTAAAATTTAGTTCATGCAGAATATTTGTCTTTTTAAATCTGAAGCTCTTATAACAAATTTTCTCGAACAGTTCTAGAGTACCTTTGTATTTTGTTTGATAAATTTCATTGTGAGTGCATCCACAGATCAGGCTAAAGACTTTTATAAAAAATCAAAACGTGAAATCATTTATTCTTTTATTTCGTCAAATATATTTGCAATTTTCAAATTAAAAAGAATAACGAAAGTAAATCTCTATTTGAGGAAATTAGAACACAAGTATGATTAAGGAGAACAAGATACCAGTTCCAACTACAGTTAAATCTCGATTTCATTTTGACGTATGGTTATCTGCGTTTACACTACAGAACTGTAATACTTCTTACACACCGCTTTAATACGGTTAATCTCTCCAGTTATCTCTCCCTCTCTCTTTCTTTAGCGTAATCTGAGTCGTATCGCTTAAGTAAGAAGCTTATAAAGAAAGGCTAAGAGAAGCAGTTCCTGATTGTTCTTGCATACTCGGAAAATGAGCATTAGCTCACTCGAAGAATACTGGAATTGGTGGAACAAAATGCGTACATATACGCCAAGATGTGTTGTAACATACAATAAGAAAACTGTTTTCGTATAACCGCAAAATACTATTCGAAAAATCTATAAGCAGTCATAAATAGCACTTATATGTATGCATTTGCATTGTTCAGACATCATCTCATAGTTAAAACTAAAAATAAGTTCTGTTTCAAGCAAAGACTTATATTTAGCAACATATTTAAGAAAATAATTTTGCAAGAAACAGAAAAGTATATCTTTGTACCTGTTAGAAATAAATACAATAGAATTGTTTATAACGAGGCAACTCAGTTTGAAAATAAAAGAAGTTGTGATACGTTTTACAGTTGTACCAAATTAGCAATATTAAAATTTTATTAATGCATCTTTTTTAAAAAATTTTTTTTGTAAGAAATTGCATTTTTATTGTACGAACAAGTTATTTACCAGAAAAGAGAAGGGGGACACAATTTTTTTTGGTAGTAACTTTGTAAAACGAGTCACACAATTCAATGCCATGGTTTACTCGTTACAAAGCACTGATTTTCTTAGATATAACAGTCTACGTGCATTACATAAAGTACGAAGATTTTTATGGTCTTTTAATGTAACAAATTTAAAAATAAATGCATTACAAAAATCAGCGCATTATCAAAACGAGTTTTAGAAAATTTCTAAACACTATAAAATAAAACTATTTAGAAATGAGCATTTTATACCACACCGAAAAATCTTATTTTTATGATAATTATAAGAATTAATGGAAAATTTTCAAAATTATGAAATATAATATTAGACAGTTTTATATATATATATATATATATAATATATATATATATATTTTAAAACAAATAAATCTTTCAATAGATTGGAATTGTCAGATAAAGAAATTACTAATCGAATTACTTGCTATATACAGAAAATTGAGTGTTTCCATTCATAAGATTAAGTTTCCATATATATTTTTAACACCTAAATTTCATAAAAATCCTGTTAAATTTAGAACAGTAACAAATGGTTTTAAAACTTATATCACTGCTGCAGGTAAAATGCTGCACAATATTTTGCAAGAATTCATCAATAAGCAATGTAATAAAGCTATAATTAAAAATAGTAAAGAAATTATAGATTTTTTTAAAAATAAAAATATTTATTCAGTTCATAGTTATGACTTTGAAGATCTTTTTAATTCTATTAATATCAATGATGTAATTAGGGTAATTTTAGATAATCATAGAAATTATAACCTTAATATTAATTTTCAAAAATTTAGTACTCTAATAAATTTTGTCCTAAAAGAAAACTACATTAATTTTAATGGTTCTCTGTACAAACAAACCAAAGGTTTGCCTCAAGGTGGCCCTGCTAGCAATAGTTTGGCTAATTTATATTTACACTTTTACGAAAATAATTATATTATTAATAATGATTATTACATTTTTTAGATACATAGATGACCTAATTATTTTTGGTAAAAATAATAATTATAATCCCAATATCAATTTTTATCCGGGATATTTAAAGCTAATTAAAATTAATAATAATCCTGTTAAAACTAATTACTTGGATGTATCATTATGTATTAAGGACTATAAATTACATAGCAATATTTATGATAAAAGAGATGATTTTAATTTTAACATTCTTAAAGTTCCTTACTGGAATTCAAACATCTCTATTTTAGTCTATCGAAATATTATTTTCAATTATATTTATCGTAACAAGGTATTAGTTAGTGATCAATCTAATATATATTTAAATATTAATAACTTTATTAAACATTGTATAGAACACAGTTACCCTCCTAAATTTATAAAAAGTTATATAACAGTTAAATAAAAAAAAGTTTTTTCAGTTGTACAGTTTATAGATAGATGGCGCCTCTAGCTAAGTAATTTTGTAATAATATATTTTATTAAAATTAATCGTTTATGCCTGGATGGTATTTTTATTTTCTATAAATTTTTAAAATAAAATATAGAATTTTAAAAGTATATATATAGTAATAATGCTACTTTATCAATACATAATAATTATATGCGTTACTGTTATTGTCCATAAGAAGCGAATATGTATTCATGTGGTAAGTCTTCTATTAGTTTAGCTTTGAATTTAAATATTTTATTAATTATTAAAGGCTATAACATTATAGTTTTACATTAATAGATTATGGTTTTATCTATAATATAGTTAAAATACTCTAGAAATTTATTGCTTTCCCTATGGCCCAGAATACTGGCAAATTCAGGTGAAGGTTGGCTGGCCAAAAAACTTTGTTTAAACCTGTATTCCTAGTTCCTAAGGCTGGGAGTTTGCTTTTAGTATTTATGTGGCTAAATCTTTTCTATTATGACTATGGTTATCTTAGGTATATAACTATTTTTAGTATATTTTTTGAAATATATATATATATAAGAAAACTTGAAATTACTTTTCAATGCCGTAACATCTTTGCACAATAATAAGAAAATGTACTTGATTAATAATAAATTTATAACATATGCACACACTCAAAAAGAAAGATTTTTTATAATATTATTTTCATGAGATGTATACAGAAAACAAGCCGGCCATTACTTTAAGGTATCCGACTACCCTAAAATTGTGAATTTTGCCAAAAACTGTCAATTTTTTTATGATTTTATTTTATAGGTCCTATAATAGGCCATTTTATAGGCCATATAGCTTTATAAAAATACTAAGTTTACTATTTTCCGTTCACTGGAACAAAAACTACAATTGTTTTAGTAAAAGCAGATGCCATTTCTTTAAGCAAGATGTCATACTTTAAAACGCGTTTTACTCAATTTTATTTTATTGCTCAAACGGAGACAGCACAATTGCTAAAAAAGTTTTTAAATAACTAACTGAAATTTTTTGTGTGTGTTCTGTATAATAGTAGAAGTGTTTTAACCTTCAGATTTATCAATCACTGTTTAATTACAAAATTTACAATCCCTTATGCTAATATAATCACTGTATTTTAAGCAATTTCAAATAATAACTAAAATAAAGTGCTCTAGTATTTGTAAAAATTAAAATATCTCTTATCCTGAAGGTCATTTCAAAAATTAATAACATAGCAACACAGCAGAATTGAAAAATTGAAAATTTGTTCATAAACTTTTGGTACAGAATGGGCCACGTTTATGTTATTTTTTGTCAATTTTTACTAATTTTTTCCCATTTTAGTAATTATAATTTCCTTTTCTTTTCTTAATTTTAGCATATTTTTCTTAAAATGTACTAAATAAATCTAAAACAACAGCAACAACAAAAATCCCCATACCTCCATTTTTTTTTTAAAAAAAAGTTATCGTAAAAAATCCCCATACCTCCATTTTTTTTTTTAAAAAAAAGTTATCGTAAGTAGTCGCGGATACCTTAAGAAAAATAATACAATAAAAATATTTACCGTCTTTGAATTCCAGAGATAATAGCGTTCGGAAATTTTCTCACTTTAAGTTAATACATTTTTTAAAATTATAATAATGCTAAAATATTCAGTTGCTCGTCATGATAAATTGAATGAATGAGCGATTATATCAAAGGATGTGAACTTAATGCGGCATTCTACACGTCAGGTGTGCTACTAGTAGTTTTACGCGTTTTCCGACAAAATTTGTATAGCTGGAAATGACGCACTGTAACACTGATTCGTGTATTTCCGGAAAGCAGCGTCCAATTGAAAAGTGAAAATATTATTTTCTGGTTTGCTTTCCGCAAAATAATGTCTTAGGTATATAATGTGCGCATCATAAGTGATAAATATTGTGTGTAATATGTTTATGGAAAAATAATATGCTGTCTCTTGTATATAATATTCATAAAGAAAGTATGGTGAAATTTGGAATTTCAAAAGATATTTGCCAGTTTATTCAGTTAGGTAGGAACATAAATAACAAAGTTCCGAAACGGTCGCAAATTTATTTTACTTTTATTGGAAATTTTTCTTAATGGTTGCATGTATACTTTTACATTTTTTATGTTTAACACTATTTTTAAGGTGAAATAAAAATGATAAGCAAAACTTGATTTAATAAATATTCAATCTCCTTTAGCTAATTTTGTACTAAATGCATCAAAAATACACAAAAAGTAACGTATTTATTTGATTGCTTACTTATTCAATTCTGCATATGACTTTAAAAGCTCTAGAATTCCTTTAATATATCATACAAATCCTTTCTCTTATTTATCACTGGAAAAATGTCTATAAAAAAGAAATAATAAAAGTAAAATGCGAAAGTGAGTAACTTTTAAGCAGATGAATTACATAAGCAACTATAATTGGCTTTGATAAAAAAAAAAATACGTAACTAACATCTTTGTTTAATTCACCAAATATTTTTCATTTTTTTAAACAGAAAACAGAAACGTAATTTTTTATATATATCAATTCATTTCATTTTCATTTTCCCAAATGCAATTTTAGATGAACTTTGTAAGGATATTTTGAATTGTAACACATATTAAGTGTAACGAAAATACAGAAAATGTGAAAAATAAAAGTATATAGCATTAAAGTATTAAAAGAATGCAATTATACATTATTTGGATACTTGAAAAATGTTTGATATCATCATTTGTACAAACTATTAAAAACATTACAACCAGGTGACCGAAAACAGTATTTTTTTTATCCGTACTTAAAAATATCAAAAAAGAACAGGTATAATTGAAAGTTTCTGTTGATGTTATTTAAAGAAATGGTTATAAATTTACTGGGAAATCTAATTTCCTTTGTTAATTAAGGAAATTTGCTATCGATATGGAATTTTATCTACTCTCCAAGGAGGAAAATGTTCGCTTTTTGATGTGAAAATTTTTTTCACTGCCATTTTGACATTTTCAAAGCTTATGGAGTATGTAACTTCCATCAAAAAAGTTTTGTAGAGATCTGAATAGATAATAGATTTTTTACTTCGCAATTCCGAGTGAATATGAAAGACGAAGCAAAACGTCCCTATTGATCTTTGATAGTTTTTGGATGTACTCTTTTTTTGCCACATGTAGCTCTAATGTTATTGTAATGAAATATATCTTTTTCCAAAAGTAGACACTTATCCAGAGCTTCCATTTCCAAAAGCTCATGATGGTAAATAATGATAATCAACATTAATAGTATCACTTTCTTCCAGTTTCCCACAATAGAATATTCAATTGGGATTCCACCAACACCATAACAATATTCTTTTAATGAGCTCCTGCTTTTAACGTTGACATAAGCATTTCCCGATAGTACAGTATATTATACTCTTTTTTTGTTGTCTCTACGTTCTTGTTATTAAGGCCTTATTATCATGTAATTCCCTGCTATTCAGTTTTCATATTAAGTAACAACTAATTGATCTAAAAAAGGTTATATGTTTTGGCGAAATGATCTTAAAACACGTATTGAATTCACGTGACACCCAAACGATGAGCATTTGCACATAATTAAACATTGTGATGTGTTCCAGAGCAGTTTTATGGTAAATTCCAAGTTGGAAGGTCTCATCTATGGAGATAAAATTTGAATTTGTTCAGATCATGCAGATTACTACTTCACTGTTGAAGTCTGATGGCCTTTACGATCTTGGATCATTTTTCGAAGAAAACTCACCTGAGAGAAATTTCGCGAACTACTTTTGGTCGGATCGAACTCTAACAGCAATCTTTTAAAATATTTCACACAAGTTTTTTTTCTACCTGCACACTTCACTGCCTGTTTGGAATTAGTGCAGTAACATTTTCATCAGACGTATTAACTATACAAAGGTTTCACAGAAACTCTAACACAAAAATAAAATGTTTCTTAAACAAACTGGAAGGAAAGGTACCTATTTTTATTGAGATCTGATCAACTAATTACAGTGCAGAATGCTTATAAAAGTAGGTATACAAAAACGACAGAGCTTTCTTTTGCATTCATTATCTCCAAAAACAAATATATATAGTCAAAATTCTATGTATGCCCTGCTGAATATATATATTCAACATGGCTCTGTTTTTTCTAATATGTCGAAAATTTCTGCTGTACGTGGAAGGTGGTACCATTAGGCATTGCTTAACTCTATTTTCGCTGGCTTAATTCAACGACAGCTTTAGAAATCATAATAGGTCTCCATTTTAGTCCAAAGACTTTTTGTATCTTCAATTGTTATTCTTTACTAACGGGAGGCAATAAAGTAATTTCCTTATTTTTTATGCACGGGTGCTATAAAAAATCGATTTTGAAAATATGGGAGAATTTATATACTAAATAAATATGTTTTAAAATTTTCATTAAACTATACGAATAAAAATAAAAATAATAAGTTATGCTTTTTGATCTTATTAAGTTTAATTTTTAATTAAATAGAGTTTCAATGTTTAAATTTTTTTTAAAAAACTTTTTTTTATGGGAAGCTACAGGTACTACGTATTCAAAATCCAAGGGAAATACTGGTACATAAATCATTTTATGTAGGTTTGGAGTTACTAAAATTATCAATACAAAAAGAAAATCAAATTACATAAGAGTTATAAGCAAGTATAAAACCTTTTTCCTCTCAAACTACAATTATATAAAAATTTGAAACTTCTTATGATGAAGGAGTAAATCCTTATTTAACATTGATTTTCTTTAATGATTTATAGTTTTTTAGAATAAATGTTTGCAAAGATTGAAATTCTTGTTTATCTATATCTCCTTTAATTTTTACACAAAAAAGGTTAATCTAACACAGCTTACACTTAAATGATTAAATTATGCATTGTTCTAGCTATTTTTCTAAGCACTTCCTTGGAACAATGGATATACCCTTATCCTTCTTTGAATTTACATAAAATATTTTTATATGTGATAAAACTATACAATCTCTTTCAGAGTGTACACGAGCAGAAAAAGAATAAAGTAATAAATAAAAGAAGAAAGGAAAAACTATAAAAAGTTTTATACAATCATTCACAACAAGAATAACCATGGAGAGACGATAAATGTTGCTAAGAAATTCAAGCAAGTGTGACAATAAGCCAAAAATGATTAACGCGCTCTTTTTTATCAATGCTGTGAAATTGCAATATAAAAAAAGCTTTAATATTTATTTAATTCTTAAATATGTAGTTTCTTATTGGTACAAAATTAAGTTATTCAGTAAAAGTGTTTTTCAAAATGCAAATAATTTATTAGATCAACTATTTCCGATTAATTTTTACATTACAATCATTTGGTCATTAATATATAATCTATAAATATTTATACATATAGATATTTATTTCTAGGTAAGTTATTTTATAAATCAATTATACTTAAAGATACTTACTGTTGTGTCAATTGTTTTATCAATAAGCAAAAACAAATTTTTACGAGTTTTTCAGTTTTTTTTTAAATAATTTTTACAGCGCTTAAATTTCTACATTAAACCATCTATCTGATCGCTACTATTGATCAATTATTTACAACTTGTTTTAGTTTATAAAACATTTATTATTCCGTCATTGATTCCCTTTAGAAGATAGGTATACACATTTTCTTTAACTATAAATAGAAATGAAAAATTTTCAACATTTGGAATCTTTTATTGTAAATGCATGTGTATACTTCTTTAATGTGATTCTTGTACTAAAGATGCAAAAAAAAAGTTTTATAGATTAATCAAGAATTTGCTTATGAGATTTTATAGAAAGCAAAATTCAGATTGTTTCCTTGTTAGGAAAATCTCAACAAGTAACTAAAAAATACCAAGTTAAAACATTTTTTTAAAAAAATTCTAACTTTCAGACTTCAAATTTCCAGTGGCATTTGTATGTATAATTGTTTTATCATTTTAGTTAAATAACTTAAATCAAAGATTTCCAACTATTTACAGAGAAAAATGAATTTAAAACAATTGACTAAAATAGTGAAAATATTTAGTCTGATTGTGTGCATTGCGTCAGTTTTTTATTGACACTAATGAATGCAAATATATATATTTATATGGACTTATGATATTTTACTGTCGCAAATAACTTTTTTTAAATACTGATTTTATGAGATATGTAGTTGTTGTGCCTTAGTAAATAAAATCTAATTACATTAATCATAGTTCTTTTTGTAATGGGAAAAGAGAAGTTCATAAACGAAATATTTTTGATTTTACACAATTTAGAAGATTACAAAATATATTTTGAAAAATTAAGTGTTACATAAATTCATGTAAATATTAAATATCACATTTTATTTACCGTAAAATCCGGCGTATAACGCGTACCTATACTTTAGAACTGCAGTTTTTAATTTTTAGATATACTCGCCGTATAATGCGTACCCCCCCCCCTTTTTTTTTAACGAAGAAACCTGAAATGTACGTATGCAATGCTCTTATGTTTTGAAGTCATTTATACGAGGTATTATCTCATACTTTTGAAAAAATAATATACTTCTAGACCTACAACCTTTCAAGTTCATAAAAATTGTTATTTCTTTTAAATAAACAGTATTCCGATGTATGTAAAAGTATTTTTTTATGTCCATCTTTTTTCATTTTTAAAGCTCTCATTTTTATACCCTGCGTTACGCGCACCCGTAAATTTCGATCTTATTTTTTGTGTTAAAGTGCGTGTTAGCCGGATTTTACGGTATATATTTATATTATATATTATTTTTACCATCAACTTTCTGGTTTTGAGTTTTTATTCAATCATTTGAATGGACTACCTTCAAAGCATATACTTAAAAAACCAAGTGTTTCAAAAGTGTACGAATATCTAAATGATTATTTTCTTAGCACAGAACATAAGTCAATATTTTAATTTATAATTGTTTACGAAACTTTTTACATCAAGCCGTTATAAAAATCAAGCAATTTAACTTAAAATAATAATTTCAACGGTGGTTTGTAAAAAATTTCTAATTGGAAACCAACTATTTTGCCATGTTTTGAAATTAGAGGATTTATACTCTTTTAAAATAACTTTAAAGACTGTGAGCAAATTTTTAGGATCATTTGAATCTGAAGCTGTATGCTTTATTTGCTTTATAAATATTATTTTTCATACTTCTCTATGTGTGTATTCCATTTTCAAAACAAAAACAGAACAACAATATCCTAATAAAATTCTTATTAATAATTTTTACAGCCAGTTATATTTAAATTGGCAGTTTTATTCTAAGCATGTGGGTTTAACTTTCAGTATAATTTTTTTTTGTCATTTCTTCATCTTTTATTCTACTGTATTCATTAAACATATTATGGAAATTTTTGAGACGTTCTATTGTGTCACACACTTGTTTTTGACAAATTAATATTTAATTAAATGTTAAATTCAGTATTATTTTCGAAATGAATAATGACTTACAACCCATTCTTTACAGAACAAAATAAAACTTACTTCACTTACGAAGAGTCGCTGATGGCATGTTGCTGTAGCGCTCCAGTTAGAGATAAAGATTAAGCGGGAAAAAATAAAGTGCTAACTGATGTCATAGATATCTGACGACAGTTTAATGTACCTAGATAAGAAATCAAGACAATTTCCTCTTCAAGGTTGGCTTTGTGAAATTCATTCATTGATAAATTTTAAGGCAATGCATTTTTAAAGAAAATACTATAGGCTAATGATTATGAAATTTATTAAATATCATTATATAAGTTAATTTTCAATTCAAATAATTTTTCTTTTTGACTTTGTAGTACCATGATCATTGGTGTTCCACATACATGTTGTTAATAACCTATAAACCCTTATCAAACTGCCTAAAACCTATAAATGACTACGATTTTTAGTTAAATGACTCAGAGAAGGCGTAATAAAAGTTGACTTAAATTGGAAAAGTTGTTGAACTTCTCTAGTAAACTTACGAGAGGAAAAGTTCATAACCAAATCTACCTGTTTTTATCGAAAATAAAATAATACTTGCATCCCGATAGAAGAGTTATTATTTTAGTTCTCACATTGAATATACTGAGATAAAGAGATAATATAATCTCCGTAATCTCATTCTGAAGGATAAATAATACTGATTACAATAGAAGCGTCCTATTGAAGACTAGTTAATTACTCACGGTGCATACTTAAGCTGGCAGTAGTTTGTTAGGAAGTATTATGAAAAAGAGTAATTTTATAATTATAACACCTACTCCCCCCCCCCGCAATAGTTTTCAATCTTTATGAAACCCAATAAAATAAAAATAATAAAATTAGGTTCATTCGTAAGTTTTTTTAAAAATACATTGCCTTTCAAAAACAATACAAAATAAATTAACTTTTAAAAATGAGATTTTGTGCACGTGTTTTAAAAATTTATTATCCTACCAAAACCCGGTCCAATATCATGGTTCAATGGTTGAAAAATACAGATTAACATCAAGGCAGATATGGTTTGATTCCTTAATAACACAACGTATACCAGAGGTGGCAATGGCGTAACGGAGAATATTAGGGCCCCCTGCAAAGTGAGGTTAGGGGCCTCAAGCCTATCTTATAAAGGATTGCGTACTTATTGTCAGTCAGGCTTTGGGCCCCCTAGAGCTCCTGGGCCCCTCCACGGCGTGGGAGTTGCGGGGGTGTACTTCACGCCACTGAGAGGTGGTCCGCGAGAAAATTTCGCTGGTCCTCAGAAAAACGTGGAATATATCACGTTAAGTTATGTTTTAAGATGCATTAATTGCGTTCTTAGATCCTAATTTTTTCTTTAATAAATATATTTAACATTCACAAGATCCTATTAGTGGTCCGTGGTATTTAAAGTATGAATTTACTAGTTCGTGAGGTCAAAAAGTTTGGCGACTGCTGACATATACGAAATCATACTTCAGTATCACAGGAAATTATTTTTCATTTATATCTATTAGCATTTACATTATGCTTACCTAAGCATATAAGGAAAATTTTTTAAAAATCATCCTCTCCAGCCACCTATGAATAATTAATTTCCTTTACTGGATTTTGGCTGCCACTGGTATGTCTTCATTTGATGGTAATTGATGGTAAGTACCAGAGAAATGTTTTTTCCACATTAGAAAAATGTAATCTCTCCGTTACTTCCTCCTTTGAGAAATACTCTATTAAACTGGTACGTACAACACTAACTTTAGAGAGAAGTAACTATATAGAGAAAACATTCAAAGGTGTATTAATTAAGTAATGCACTAAAAAAAAAGGTCCCTTAAAGTATTTTTAAAAATATTTTTATAATTTCTTTAGCAAATAGAGTTACAGATTAACACAGTTTCTTTTTTCAATGCATTGCACTGAATTAGTTTCAACGTTTGTTAAAGAGGAATGTCAAACAGAATTTTTTTAATGAAACACATAAAAAAAATAATTTTCTTTCTTCCTTTATAATGAAGACAATTGTCACAAGTTTAAAAAAAATAAGTCTAGTTTGAAATATAGGAATTACTTTTTTTTATTTTTAAACTTTGATAAAGAATTTATTTTTAAGAAAGCTTCTGTGGCAATTGATTTTAAAAAGTTAACTTACTTATTGGATGAATCATTAATAAAAAAGACGGGTTAAAATAAGTTTTTATTTTACAATTTTTTTTTTAAAAAAAGAATGTTTCTTAAATATTTAAGCAGATTCTTTTTCTTTACTTGATGACAACTAAATGTATATATAGTTTTTAAAAAATACGTCTTGTCTCTTTTTTTTAATTTTTATCTGAAGTGAGATATTGATTTCTCTAATCTTTAAGTTAAATCTATTTATATCTTATAAGATATTTAGTCTAATTTCGCAGTGCTTAATAGACTGGGTTTTCAGCAAATTTTCGAAACGAAAGTATTTTTTCTCTAACTTGAAAGCAATTTATTTCTTTTCTAACGAGGACCGGAAAAATAATTTTACAGAATAATTCAATGAGCGGTTTGAAAATCGACCTTCCAATTGGTAAACGAATTTTTGCGAGAAAAAAAAATCTCTAATTCCTGGAATAAGCTTTTTTCTTCAAAATAATCTTGGCTTATTTCTTTTAAGAAGATCAATTCGATATCTAATTTCTTAGATTATTGCTTTGAAACGAGAAAAAGGAACAAAAAATGTTTCAAATTACCAAGAGTAAGGATGGGATAGAAACTTAAAATTCTTCGATTAAAAAAACCATATTAAAAGCCTTCAGACGTAATAAGTGTGTAAAAAGGTTTTTCAATTTAAAGTACGGGGGAAGGGGGAGGAAAGTAGAGATGAATAATGTTTAAAAGTAATGGAAGCTCTTAAGAAGGAAAGAAAAAGAGACTCTTAGAATAATTATTATTTCATATAATTACGTTCAGCGATATTTAAATTCTTTTATACAATATCGATTGTTATGCATGACAATTAATTTGAAATGATTTGTCACCCTTACACTTTCTGAAGCTTGTATAGGTTTTTAAAGATAATAATAAAAAGAAAATGTTTGATAATTTTATCATTGAATAAATAATTTTCTTTCTTTTCTTTTTTTTTACATAATTTTTTTGAGGCATATTTTACATCTATAACTTATCAGGATAGAGAGAATAAAGAAAATGACATAAAAAAGCAATTAAGATGCATGAAGCTATGAAAAAAATTGTGAGATTTTTAATTGTTGAAAATTTGGTTTATGGAATATTACTTTCAATCACAATTTTCAGCATTATTTTCGTACTTCTTTAAGCAGAAGAATGTATCAAAGAAAAATGTAAACCAATCTGTTTTAAGGTATCCGACTACTTGCAACAACATTTTTTTAAAAAAAAAATGGAGATATGAAAATTTTTTTTGTTGTTTTTAGATTTGTTTAGTACCTTTTAAGAAAAATATGCTAAAATTAAGAAGAGAAAAATAAATTATTATTACTAAAATGGGAATAAATTGGTAAAAATTTACAAAAAATTACATATATAAACAGGGCCCACTCTGTCCAAAAAGTTTGTGGAAAAAAATCTCAATTTTTCAATTTTGATGTGTTATTTTGGTGTTCATTTTTGAAATGACCTTCAGGAGAGACATTTTAATTTTTACAAAAACTAAAGCACTTTATCTTAATTATTATAAGAAATTGCTTAAAAAAACCGTGATCATATTAACATAAGGGACTGTAAATTTTTTAACAAAACAGTAATTGATAAATCTGAATTTTAAAACACTTCAACTATTACTCAGAACGTACACAAAAAATTTCGGTTAATTATTTTCAAAACTTTTTGACCAATCGTTGGCCCAGTTTGAGCATTTTAAAAAACACACACATTTCGAGTAAAACGCGTTTTAAAGTATGACATCTTGCTTAAAGTAACGGCATCTGCTTTTACTAAAACACTTGTAATTTTTGTTCCAGTGAGCTTGCTATTTTTATAAAGCTGATAAGAAGACCTATAAAATAAAATCATAAAAAAATTTGTCAATTGTTGGCAAAATTCACAATTTTAGGATAGTCGGATACCTTAATCTTCTTTCTTTCTTTCTTTTTTTTTTTTTTGTATCTAACAACCTTTAGTTTGTTCATAGTTTGAGAAAAGATAAATAACATTACGCAAGCAGAAAGAGTTAAAATCAGTTTTAGGGATACAATTTAAATGTTACATGATGACAATTATATAAATCTCATTAATACTATAATCCCCTGAAAATATCTTGCAAATCTTAATAACTTAATGCTTTGATTGACTTTGATCTTTTAACTTATGGCTGCTGACAGATTAATGAGTTCATTGCTCCGATTTTACTAATGTTAGTTCTTCATTTATTAATTTTCTGTTGCAACAAAAATACATTTATAAACATGGTGCTATAAATAAAGAAAAATGAATGTGTTTAATTGTGCATTGAAATAAATCCTCCTAGTACTTTTGTAATGATGAAAAAATTTTCATACAAATATTTTTTTCGATTAAAATAATATGGTTTCTGTTACCAACCTTGGAAATAGGGTAATACGGCGTTTCTCAAACTGTGGGGCACGCCCCCTATGGCGTGATAACCCTACAAGGGAGAGCGAGCATATTGAAAAGTCGAAAACAAAATACAATTTTAAAAAATTAATAATTTACTGAAAGTAAACAAACAAAATACATTCTGACATAATAAAAAATAAAATACACATTTGCACTAAAAAAACATACATCAGTACCACGCAATGTAAACTAATTTATAATAATACTTAGTTAAGAACAAGTTTAATAATTATCAGGGAGCCCCATGGGCTTGTCATATATAAAGTTATATACAAAAATGAACATTTACCTTGTTAATTTGTACAATTTTTAATCAATCCCTTGAATACCGATTAAAAATTACGTGATATGCTCCCCAATGCCACCGTTTAACGCGTAGGAGAACGTATGCGGTGCATGAGGAAGGGGTTGGGTTAGAAAAGGATTAAATAAGCAAATCCTCTGAAATAAGTAAATTCTTCGCAATCACTGTCAAGGTCATTTTATTGCATTCCAAAGCCTTCGGAATAATTTTATAGATCACAGTTCACAGAAAATATCGTACTGCAGAAAGACGTATATGTACGTCTGGAATAATTAACGCAATGGCTGAGCGAGACGTTTATATACGTCGGTGGCACTAAAGAGGTAAAGTCGTACTGTAGGTTTAGCGTCAAAGTATATTATTATTGAACGAAATGTATTGTTATTGTTTGGAGGGGGGAGGGGAAGCAAGATGAAAAACATGATTGAATATTGGATTGCAAGTGTTGCAAGTTTGAGAAGCACTGGGTTAACAATCAAATCTTACTGTTCCATTACTTCATATTGTAATGCTTATTACTTAAGAAACAAGTCAATTAATTTTGGGATGCATTGTGTATATTACAAACCATAATTTTGAGTCAGATCTTTTTATTTCATCAAAGATCCATAATTAAAAAAATTAGGATTTATTTTAACTAATTGGTTGCTTATTAATATTGCACTACGAAGCAATAAGAAAGCCAATGGATTTACTGCAGTCATTGCGAATGTCTGTGGAAGACGAAAGATAATAATGAAAACTATTGTAATAAAATGATCATGCGCTTTCGTTAGTAAAATTCATGCGTTTGAAACGGATTCTTCTATTTTTCTTGGAAATAATTCAACAAAGGTTCAAAATATTTTGAAGGTAGTATCGAAGTGTATTTGAAAGAAGTAAAAAAAAAAAAAAAAAAAGTAATAAAATAATAAAAAAATCAAGCTCTGTTAGACCTGGAGGCTTTTCCTATTCTTGCGTGTAGGTGTGTTTTGTGTACTTTGACACGCATAAAAAAATATTATACAGTTTAATCATCTCTAGGTATGATTGGTGTCCATAAGATCGCATAATAAAAGCAAAAAGTTAAATAGCTCTAATGAATGATTTAATCCCTCAAGAGGTCAATTTTTTCGCCCCAAATGTTCCAAAAATAGGCTCATTCTTTTATAGCATATAACTAAGCATAATACTTAAAAGAATGCAAAAATGAGAGAATTTGATTTTAATTTTCAATTTTAAAGTTTCCAGACTATTTTTTATTTTATAATTGTGGATCACAAAAAACCCTAAATGTTATCTTTTTCAATTCCTACTATTATATATAGCTCACTCTCTCTCTCTACGTATATATTTATATATCTTGTTCAAATTTTCAATCGTCAATAAAATTCTTTTTATTCATACAATCAAGTTCAAATAATTTTTTTAAACTTGTAGTGGATGACACTTGATGTTAACACAGTTTTTAAAAATATTAATTCATCAATTACAGGTTAATTAATTAAATTAATTATCGGTTTTCGACGCCAACTTAGATTCGTCTCTATTGTTGTAACAATGTAACTGTTAAAACAATGACAAAAGTTGGTTTGTCAGCCAAACTAGCCAAACCGAGTGTGAATTGTTACAACAATGCAGACAAATCATGCTCTTTTTTCAATTCCTACTATTAGTTCACTCTCTCCCTATATATCTTGTTCAAATTTTCAATCGTTAACAAAATACTTTCTATTCATCCCTTCAAAGTAGGAATTGACTTAACAATTTTTTCTAAAAAACTTGTTGTAAGTACACTTTACATGCTATGAAGAATGTTTCATATATCTTAAAAAAGAATTTCTCTCATACTTACAAAAAATAATTAATGTTCGTATTTCTATTTCAAACGGTTGAGGGTTTTGTGCATATATATATATATATATATATCCCTTTAAGACACAACCCGCACGATCGTGCGGGTAGGATATTCTTTTACGTTTCAGCTTCTGGAATAATCTTATGTAATAAAAAAAAAGCCCGAATCGCGAACGACTGAGCGGGATTGCAGACCGTATAAAGAATCAGTTTTTATGAACCGATAGTGATTGTAGTCCATGTAGGCGAATCTAGTTTTGCTTACAAATGAAACGAAAACACGTCTGCTTTTTATTTGTCGTAAAAAGGTAATTATCGATATATTTCTAACTGCTTGAATATAAATTTTTGTCGTAAGGTTTAAATAATTGTAAAGAAGTAAAAATATTAACTATACTCTATTAATGTTGCTGTAGAACTCAGGATTTCGTTACCCGTACGATCGTACTGGTTGGACGTTACTTGAGTCACTGCAGCTGTAAAGGTAAGTACTTTCTATGTGAGTTTTCTTTTCTGTTTCAATAATTTTGATAGAAGTCTAAATAAAAATGAAACATATAGTTTTTAATTAAAACCAAATTTTCTTGGAGGTCGCCATGGATAGTTCCTTTTTTCTTTCTTTCGCTCTTTTTTGCAATTAAGTTCCTTTTTCATACATTTGTTGAGGGGTATGGCATTTTTATTCTCTCAACAGATATCTGCATCCATATCACTTCTCTCCCCCCAAAAAAGTTAGGGTTTTCCGGTGAGAGTTGATAAAGTACCTTTTTAATTTTTAATATTATTTTAAATGATACACTTTTCTGATACATTTTATTATTTTACATGGAATACTGTGCTCACTTTTAACCAAAAAGTTTTTCAGGTGTCTAAAAAAAAACGAATTCTCACACAGAAGAAATTTTGCAATAGATGAATATAGATCAGATTCTGAAAGTGATCTTTCGGATGATGACTGCGCTGCAGACAAAGCATATGAGTGACGCATACTGGAAGGAAAATCAAGTTCAGATCAGAGCGATGGAAAAAAAAACATGGAAATATTTGTTAAGATGGAAGTATTTGTTAATTAAAGACACAACTTTGGATCATCCTTTACCATCAAAGTCTCTTGAAACCGTTAATTTTATTGTTATAGCTGAAGTAAATTCTTGGTTTCAGTGTAAACAAGATATAATATCAAATGAAATTCATCCAAAAGCTCAAAATGGATCTCTTGAAATTTAAGTTATAGCTGAAGCGTTATGGCAGCAACTACACATTCTAAGAAAAGTATTTTACTGATGATGAGGACGACAGTGTTGTAATTCCTCCCGTAATAAGATCGACGTATTATCATCCACCTGCTAAAAGGCCATGCCAGGATAAAAGACATGCCATGTACAGCCATTTTCGATGCGTTGATAACATTTCAAGGCTTCACAAGGGCAGATTTGAAAACTATGAAAGCAGTTCGAAAACATGTTGGGAAAAATACAGTGATTATTTATACTTATCAAAAGCAAAAATGATGCTTTGAAGATTTTCATAGTAAATAAATAATGAGTCAACAAAAGAATTAATTATTCTTCAATAATTTCAATTGAGTTATAAGTTTGTTTCTTCCGTCAACTTAGAGCCAAAAAATGTGTAACTCGTAAAATTTCACGGGTAATGATTTCACAGAAAACGCCCAACCCGCACGATCGTGCGGGTACCGTCTACGTTCTAGGTTGGGAGCGGGAATTTTTTTATTATTTTCCCCAGTGTCATTGTGGTCCATATAGTATTAATAACCAGTAGAATTTAATATTTAAAGATAAAAATATATCGAGCTTTAAAGGGATATGCAAACGCAATTTGAAACATGGTGTAATACTAAGTTTTACATTGCAATGGGGACAGAGATAATATCGGCTTTTTTTTATTATTTTTCCATTTTCATTTCTTCTCTAGCAAAAAACTGCAAATTTCCTTGCCAATCACTGTTCTTCATCGAATATTTTCAAGAATTTAAATTCCGGCCTTCAGGGAAAAATTCCATTATTCATTACAAAGAAAATCCCAGACGAGAAGTATATCAGTAGCATATATATAGACAAACTGCATCTCTTAAAAACACCAGCACTTATAATCTCACAATAAGAATTAAAAATATATGCAAATCAAAAATAGTAAGAAGAAAATATCAATGCCCGTACAAAGTACGGGCAAACTGGTTGTGGCCTGCTTTCGGTAGCCCGTACGGTGTACGGGGTTACCAGTTAAGGGGTTAAGGCTTTGACTATATGTTCTTGAAATGAAATAGGGATTTAAAAATAAATTACAACAAATTTACTGGAAATAACAAAATAACTGGAAGCTTGAGCTGATGGAGTTCACGAATACTATCCTTATTGCTTGCAGTTCAGGAAAATTCTGGTTATTTCATTTATTTTAAATATGTAATATGATTTTAGTGGAATTTCCGAAAGGTTTGATAGAAGCTGTTCATAAAGCGCTGCCATCTATGATGATTTTTATCGTTTATTAATACCTTAAAATAAATCGATGCCTTGAAAAACTTAGTTGGATTTTTAAAAAGCAAATAATCAGAGCACTGCTATTGGAAATATGTGTTTCTATACTCAGATTACTCAATAATAAACTATAAGTTTCTGTGACTGTAAAAAGTTGAAAACAAATGATTTGTTCTCATTGTGCCGTTAGTTTCAAAGCATCGTTGTTCTGTATTTGAGATTCAGCATAAGTCAAGCTGTTTTCTTTTTTCAACAACATTTTTGGGTTAAGGTGATTTTAGATATAAGTTTTGCATGATGATAAGACTGAGAATAGAGATCAAATTATTTTATCAAACGATAAATGTCAGTTTTTTCTTCCTTTTTTTTAAAAAGATCCCTGTAAAGTTTTCGCAGGAGCAATAGGACCAAATTACTACTTACGACCGATGCTTCAGAAAATGCAAATTATGACTATGTAAATAGTACATTGTATTTTTATAATTATATAATTATTCATCTTTTTTAATCTCCCGTGACTATTTCCTTCAAAAATTTCTATAGTATCATTTTTAAAATGGCTGTTACCATATATATCCCAGATCTTATTCATGATTGCTGACTATGTATTACTCATATTATTAAAAATCACTATAATTATGACTCACATATGAGCCAAACACATTGTACATATCCTCTTTCGTGAAATAGCATTTGAATTATTCATAAGATTTTACGTCAGAATAAAAGTGAAAGAAAAATCTCTTAAAAATTGTAAAAGAAAAGTAATATTTTTAATTTCGATTTCGATGTGATTACATAGTAATAACAATATAAGTTCCAAAAGCTTTTCAAAATCATTTAAACTGTTGAGTTTTATTTAAGTTTGAATAGTTGATACTATTGTTATAGGAATATTTTCTACCAGCATACGAGGAGGAAAAGCTCAGAGAAATGTACTCTTTTGGAAGAAATTCCCATGCATTTCTTTTCTTCATATTTCATATATCAATAGAAATAAATTTTTCATTTTTTATTAAATTTCTGTTGATTTCAAGTATTAGTGTAAGTCTTGACTAGTTGAAGTAGTTACTGAAAGAAAAAGTAGAGAAAAAAAGGGTGATGTAATATTTTATGTATTGCCTGGCTTGTTACAACTGCTGTTTAGGCGCTGTGCATAGTACCTTTCTTTTTTGTGGTTAATAGAATTTCTTCTGAATATATTACTGATGTAATATTTTATAAAATATGAAATAAATTTATCTTTCCATATAACTTCAAAAATTAACAAAAAAAAAAAACTTTATTTTATTATGAATATTTTTTAGAACTTTAACGAAGCGAATGAAAAATTTATCTGCGTAATATTCAATTTTATTTAATACATTACAAATAAATAATTTCCTCCTTTTGTAGCTATCTCTTCTATCTAAAAATTGTAATTTGACTTATTATTAGTTTCAGTTTTGCTTATTACTTTTATTTTGTTACCATTAACTTATATGAAATATTACTTAACTATTTTACTATGTAAAATATTTATGAATAAAAAGAAAACATATGGACTTCTTATTGCATATTCTTAAAATCATATAATACATCTCAGTTTATTTTAACCCTAAGAAAAATGCAGGTAAAGCTTATAGCCAATTGAAAATTCTTTTTTTAATATTGTGGCATCACGTTTGGTATTTTAAAGTTAATTCCTCATTTACAAACTTCTAGAAGACTATTTTTAAGAAGCTTAAAGAAATGTATAATGCTGAATTATATTGGATCAGTAAATTTTCTTTTATCGTTCTCTTATCCCTATTTATGGTCTAACTTTTTTGTAAGGCCTTAGCCTAAGAAAAGCAAGTAAAATTAATACAATCCAAAAATAAGAATTGGTCTCTCTTTTAGATCTCATCTTTCGCGATGAGTGATTTTAATTTCATTTGAGTTTCACATTGAAGAGGGACAGGAGAGAGATTGAGGTTTGAGAAAAAGACTACGGAGGGAGGGGCTTTTTCTAAATTTCCCCCTAGAATTATTTTTCTTAAGATTCAGTTGTGATATACTTTTTACTTGAAATTATATTTTACTTTTTGATTCAAAGTTTCTAGACTTTGACATCTTTTAAAAAATGATTAATTTGTCCTTAATGGCATTTTAATTTACTCTGACACTTGTGGTTCACTTAAAATATATATCAGGCCTCACTTATACAATACCTATAGGTCTCTATCTGTGAGCCAAGAAATTTTAAAATACAGGGTCATATGCTTTAATTATCTTCCAAAACTAATTCAAATATGTCTTAGTTCAACTCTGTTAAGTTTTTGAGATCAATATATAAACTCCTGTGGATGCTTTCATTATTTGACTTAGCCCTTTTCCCATAATTTGCAACAGGACTTTGAACTTCAATCAGAAATGGGGGTGGACCTGTGGCTCTAACACACACACACACATCCTCAGATTTTATCTTATTCATATATGTATATAAAAAATACACGCTAATTTAATCTTAAAACTTTCTAATTTGTAATGGTCTTGACCCTCCAGAACTTTCACGTAAGTAATTAACTGTTAGCTTGCTCACCTAGCGGAATGTAACTTAATCTCTTAGAAATTAATACCTCAGCGTATTTTAATTATCCTTTTTTGTGTAATCACCTTATACGATATCTTTCCAATATTCACAAGATCCGTCCATGGAAGTCAAGTGAATTTTGGAAATTCCGGTCTTTGTTGCATATAAAAAGCCGCGATTTATTGGAAAATTCACTTCGCTATTTTTAATTGTCAACATGTATTGTTAAAGTCTGTTGCTGCTTATATGTACTTTTGTGTTCTTGGTTGTGCCGTCTCCTTAGTAAAATAAAAATGGAGAATCATCTACACGAGCATGCCTCATCATTTACATCTAGTACACCCCTCTTAAAATAATGGAATTTAAAAGTAAACAAAACCTTTCCATCTCGCAGTTCAAGACGTACCGTAAAATTCAGCGCATAACGCGCCCCTATACTTTCAAGCTGCATTTTTGTAACGTTTAGGTATATTCGCCGCATAACGCACACCCCGTTTTTTACTAAGAAACCTGAAATGTACGTATGCAATGCTCTTATTTTTCGAAGTCATTTATTCGAGGAATCATCCCAGACTTTTGAAAAAAATAGTATACTTCCAAAACTACAACTCTTTAAGTTCATAACATATTTCAATTCATTTAAATAAACAGTATTTCGAAATAAATAGAAGTTTTTTTATACTCTACTCTTTCATTTCTTAAAGCTCTCATTTTTATACCCGGATTATAACACGCTCCCGCAAATTTCGATCTTATTTTTTGTGTTCAAAGTGCGCGTTATACGCCAGATTTTACGGTATATATATATATATACGCACAGACACACACCTAATATATATATATATATATATTACTGGCGTAGCTAGTCCAGAGTTTACCCTGTATCAAAATACCTTGGGGGCCCTTTTTTAGAAAATAACTAAAAATGATCACTTTAATAAAACCTATTTGTGTGAAAGTGTCTAAATATTACACATGTTGGGGCCCTTGTTGCTTGGGGGCTTCGTATCTTAATACGGCGGTAGCTATGCCCCTGATATATATAGAAGAGAGTCGGGTATTATGGAATACCATTTACATTTCTAAAAATAACTTTACTGGTTTTTATAAAAATCTCCAAAATAATCATGGATATATACCACAAAAGAATGTAAGGAATTATCACTTGTCAAAAAAAAAAATCTTTTTTTTTTATAAAAAAATTATTTTAAAGAAAAATGATAAATAGAGGGTATCATGGAATAGTTCGTTAATATGGAATTGGTGGTTTCAACCATTGGAATAGTAATTAAGACTTCCAACAACGAAGATATTCTTAAGAATACGTGAAAGTCATATCTGTTTCGAGTCCACAATCAGGTGAGCTGAAGCATTGAATTTAAATTTCTTCTCGTTGATCTTCGGATGATTTTCCGTTACAGAAGATACGTTCAGCATCTTTATTTTCTGGTTCTTTTGCTGATGCCATTAGTCTATTAAAATTGATACATCAGAATGGAATGATTCATTGCTGCTAACACTGGTGTCATCTCTAGTAGGCTTAGGTCAAGAAAGGCCGTGGGTAGCCTAATGGTTAGAGCATCGGACGCCAGACCGGAAGGCCTAGGTTCGATGCCCGTTGTCACCAAATACCCTCCGAGTACCCACAGAGTACGTGCTCGTAAAATCAGTGGGTCCGAAAGTCTTGTGGGCGGTCGTATCAGCTATCGCCATCTATCATGTATGAACCGAGCCAAATCGTACTGTCCCCTGCACGGTGTTCAAAGCTAAAAGCTAACGGCAGGCGTACACCTTGCCACGATGAATTTCGTGGGCCTCGATCTGACATCGTCAGACAGGTGACATTAGAAACAACAGCTTGGTTTAAAATTGAATTCTTAACAAAAAGTCTTTATATGTTGTTTTGGAGTCCCTGATTCTTTCTTTTCGTCTTTTCTTTTAGTTTATCCTCAAAAGCTTTTAAATATGGGGAATACGTCATTATAGAAGAAGATACAGTTCTTAAATCTAAATTTGACTTTTGCTTTTTTTGGAGGTGTTGGTGATATAGTGATAACTCTAAGGGGAGGATAAATTTTGTTGACTTAGACGTATCAGGGATAACCATATCAGGGCTTTCGGAAGAATAACTAAGGTGAATCAGATTATATACACGAACATGAAGCATAGTCATTAAGTGGTTTCATGGCTTTAGACCTAGGAGCAATGAGCGTAGAAATAATAAAATATTCACTGCGAAAGACATTTCTGTTGACAGGCTAAATACCAGTTGTTTTGAAGCTGTTTACTGCTATGTCCTGTGATCTGAACCATAATATAATTTTCAAATAACAGAAAAATCATGTTTTGTGTGTGTTTCCGTTCCAATGCATTCAAACTTCAAAAAATGTACTTTAGTTTTAAATGAGGCCTTATTACTATTTATATAATTTATAACTATTGTTTAGCCATCAATATTGTAATCAAAAATAATTTTTTAGCTTTATTTTTATTCAGTACATTTTGTCGGGTATTAAGGAATATTATACATTTACGCTGAATGTTATGGAATACCAAGTATTCCATAATACACGAAAAGCCACTTCAGAAAATAAACCTTTACACTGAAGGACAAAACAGTGTGAGCTAAAAAAAAACGACCACAGTATTTTTATAAACTGCAGTTCTTTTAGTATACATTATGCTTAACTTTAATGTTCAAGTCATATGTGTACTAGAAGGTTAAAATGTTTGAAAACTTACTTGCAAAAACTTTTGAAAATCGAAGAACTCACTTTGTTCTATGGCGAGTGGTATGGCAACAACAAGTGGTCAAATCTCACTGTAATGTATCATGAGCGTCTTTCTTCAGTAGTTCTAATAATTTTCTCAAGCATGAGCAACTCAAACAAAAGCCAAACTCTCGGTATTCCATACTACCCGGCTCTCATCTATATATTTGTAGACTGTCCTCAAATAAAATGAGGTACTGTTTCTTCAAACATCAGAAATTGTTACATAAATCCAGATTTCATATGTAAGTTGTAAGAAGATGCAATATATAATACAGAAAGGCATGCAACACACAAGGAAAAACCTCTCTAAAATAAAATGCAATTTCGTGGCGCCATCTATAAGTAAAACTCTTTAACAAAACGTGTTGCTTAATGCAATAAAAATTTATTAAAAACTTCACCACACAAGCATATTTAAGATGCCGATAAAATTTTTACAATTTCCATTATAAAAGTATGATTAGCTATTGGATTTGAGCTGTAAGAAATATTTAGCTAGAAGCAATTTTTTGTCTGAGAATTTTTTTGATCCAATATAATTTTATAAATATATAATCATGCAGTTGTATGGGATTAAAATTGAGAAAGTCACGCATATATCTCTTTGACACTGAAAAAAAAAAGATTTAATAAATCCTATTTATTACTTTTTATTCGTATGTCATTATATAATGATAATAGATTTTGTGAAACAAGGTACTGAGTTTTCCAGTATGCTGATGATTATTTTTTGAATGTCTTCTGCTTTAATATAAAAATTTTGGTTACAAAATTTCGCTATGCTTTTGAAGATTACGATTTTTCAGTTTTCTTTAATATTATTTCATTCAATACTATATGTTAGAAGATTTTTTTTTATTTGAAATAAGTATTTTGTCTACAAGTAATTTTATTACATAGAATTCGTTCCTAAAATGTGTCTAAACTATTTTAACTTAAAATCTTTAAAATATTAAAAGCAAAAAATGTATAAAAAAGAATGATTGAAAATAAAAATAGATATTTTTTGAGTTTTATATATATATTTATAATTTTGAATACAAAGAATGAAATTTAAAGGAACACACACAGTATAATGTTTCTAAATAAAGAAAAAATTATATTTTATTATTAAAATTTTTGCTTAGTGTGACATTTCTTAAAAGAATCACCATAAAAACTGATCATCATTGATCTATTCAAACTATCTTTGAATGTTGAATTTCATTGCGTTTCAAAGATACAATTAAGGACGTCTTAAGGCATAAGGCAACTGGGTCCGGGTCTAGGCTTTCGGCCACAATAAGGGCCTCGTCTCGTTCTCGACTCACCTTACTAAGATCATAATTCGAACACTTTAAACGGTCAAATGTTATTTCCGGCTGTATTCTCCGAAAAACTGGGAATTTCGGACGAATTGCTGACTGGCTACATGTGATGACCGTTGTTTATGTATAGGTCTGGGCCTACCACCATATACCATTATTACTCATTCAGTCAAAAGGCGGCAGTCGGTCGAGCTGGTTTGAGTGATTATAAGTCATGCATGTTTATTTGTTTCAGGATAATGTTTGTACGAATATTTGACAACTTATGCTATGTACTGTCTACTTTTGAGGGTCATATTTGGGGCCTATATTTGTGTAGGGGGTGAGGGCTTAATTTTGCATAGGGGCCCAGATCCTCAAGAAGTCTTTAAACGTCCCTGGGTACAGAAATTTAACTGGGCAAAGTGACCTAAAAATTAAGGTTGCATTCAAAGATATTTTGGCATTGGATGTTCAATACGGTCAAGTAACCAGAAAGACAGCTGAAGGTAATGAACTCACCTAATTTTCATTCTACACTGTTGGGGGAATTTTATCCCAGTTCAATTTGATGTACAGCAGCCTTAATTATTCAACAAGACTAATATTTGGTGAAATAGGACTCGAGCCCCTCCAGTCGCCAGACTCATAAACTTTCGACAACTATGGGTGCCAGTAATTTAGTGAATATTTTACTTTCTATAGACTTTGTGTAAGCTCAAATATAAATCATTCCAATGAAATTTAAAAGCCCAGAGTATTTAAATTAAAATTTCTAAGCCATTAAAGGCCGACAATACTCTAAGATGTAACAATTAAAATGGCAAACACATTTATCAGAAAATGTTTTTTTTAGTATGCTTGTGTTTGTGAGTTTTTTTTTTTTTTTTTTTGCACTATAGAGTTTGCACTTGGCAAAAAGGTGCATTTACTTTTGCACTATAGTAAAAGGAATCCGTGTATAAAAATCAACTATTTGAAAAGTAAAAAAAGGGATGTGAATGTTGTACGTTATCCAAAAATTGTCAGACGAAATAAAGTATTTTATAAAATTTAGAAAACCATATACTAAAAGGGATGGAAAGCCAATTATATAAATATTTAGATATATGTATCTACTTTTATACATTTCAGAAAAACTTTAAATAAAAATTTTAAATTAAAAATAGTATAAATGCTGCTAATTTTAGTTATTCTTCACTTCTTATTGATAATAAGCAGATATTTTTACTGTGAGATAAATCAAAATCTTCATCCTTAATAGAAAATCTACTACATCCACTAATGGTCACGGTATCTTAGCGGTCATGATCGCAAACTCGTGGCCGGGGTTATAGAGTCGCGGGTTTGAAGTTTAGTGTCATTAAAGTCCCACCGTGTAGAGGGGCTAATGGCAGTTAAATCTGTCGAGGTTCAAAGTCCTCCCGTTGGAGTGGTGTGGAAGTTTGGAGAGGGGGATAAGGTTCCAGCTCTGGTGTCATCTTCGCCACTTGATGATAGTTCAAAATTACGAAGTCCATCATTAATAGCCCCCCCCCCCCGTTGCTTCATATTTCGACGTAAATTAAAATAAAATCAAACCACATTCACTAATCTTGATTCTAATGAAGTTTTCATCAGGTAATGACGTTTGAGAAGATGAACTGCTTTCCAGAAAGTTTTGTGGTATTGACTTTTTTAATAAGAAAATCTCTTTTTTGTATTTTACTGTTTTGGTTTCGTAAGTTCTTTATTTAATTCTTGGCATTCAGCTAAACAATTTTTCAGTTTCATTGGAATTTCAGAACATAATTTGTTAGGATCATCGTTTTAAAAACGATTTTACAGACTTTTACACTAAGTTTAAGCTCGCAGAAATTAAATTATTAATTGATGAATTTTGTTATTTTTCTTTCTCGTTATCACATCAGTGATCTTAAACCGTATTGAAGTAATTCAGCCATGTAAAAAGTAGATTTAATTTTAAAAAAAGTGCTGCTTTTTCTTAGACCGTGTAAAAAGAAGAGTTATCTGTGTATAAAATGTACATCAGTGTTTCTCAAACTATGGCGCACTCCCCCCCCCAGGAAGGCGTGATAACTCTACGAGGGGGCGCGAGCATATTGAAAAGTCGAAATAAAAAAGATTATTTTAAAAAATGTTAATTTACTGAAAGTAAACAAACAAAATACATTCTGACAGAATAAAAAATAAAATACACATTTATATTAATATAATACACTAAAAATGTGTATCAATACTGTACAATGTATTTTATAATTAGCTTAACAATACTAAGTTAAGAACAAGTTTGATAATTACCAGGGACCCCATGGGCTTGTATTAACACTTATCTTGATAGTTTGCACGGTTTATAATCAATCTCTTAACTGCCGATTAAAAGTTACGCGATTCGCTCTCCAATGCCACCATTTTCCACGTAGACGCGTGAATGTGATGTTTTTTTTGGGGGGGGGGAGGGAGCAAATCCTCTGAAATAAGTAATTCCTTCGCGAACCCACTTTCAAGGTACTTTTATTTCATTCCAAAGCCTTCCGAATAATTTTAGGGATAGCATTTCTCAAAAAAGATCGTACTTCTGAAAGACGTATATATACGTCTAGAAAATTAATGTTTTGACTGAGCGAGATGTTTATATACGCCGGTGGAGGATAAATTCACATTGTAGATTAGCGTCAAAGAATATTATTATTGAATTCAATACATTGTTATTGTATGGATTGGGGGGCGATGAAAATTTGATTGAATATTGGGTCGCGAATAGTGAAACTTTGAGAAGCACTGGGGAATATTAAGAAAATCCAAAGCCTTCGGAATAATTTTATGGATAGCGGTACACAGAAAAGATCGTACTCCGGTGGTAAGCCATATATGTACGCTGGAGGGAGTCAACGTTTTGGTTGAGAGACGTTTATATACGCCGGAAACACTTAACAGGTTAAAGTCGTACTGTAGCTTTAGGGTCAAAGTATAGTCTTCTTAAATTCAATACATTGCTATTGTATGGGGGGGGGGTCGATGGAAATTTCGATTGAATATTGGGCCGTGAATATTGAAAGTTTGAGAAGCACTGATGCACACGAAATTTGTGAAAGTTAGATCAGTAAATAATTTTTGATCAAAATCAAATACTAATACTATGAAGCCCAATTTTTTCTAAAAAAATATCCACTACTAATAGTTTGCTGTTTAAAGCATTAAATATAGAGTCATCATTAAATATCAACCTGCAAATTAAATCTTTTTAAATTTCATATCTAAGATTATACTGAGACATCAATTTAATGTGTCGCATCCTACAATACTTTCACTTGCTCACTAGATATTTTGATATCTATTGGATTTATGTCAGATATTTCTTTTTGTATTGATTCGATGGTAACAGCCTGTAATCTGAAGGGAAAACAATCCTATATTCCTTGAAGCGATTCGGTATACTTATTTTTGTCGGATAAAGTAATTTGAAGGTTTCTGAATGATGTTTTCATATTGTTTCATCAAATAATCATTCAGAATTACTGACAATTTGGATTTCTAAATCTTCTAGAATTTTGTGGGAAATGTCAGCTTTTTTTTATTTGATTTTTTCACACACATACACACTACATATATATTATCCTATATTTAATTATTTTGGATATTTATCCTATTTTTGAGTAAAAAAAACATTAACAGTGGAAAATTTTTAATAAATTACACATCAATGTAACTGAATAGTAAAATAACTCTTTTTTTCTCTATATTGTTACAAAATTGCTTTGAATTTTTCTTTTGTATTTTAAATTTCCAAAAGGTGTTGAAAACAATGCCTTGATAATGGTCAAATTTATTCATTACAGTTTGCACCAAGTTTGGAATGAAGATTTCAAGGGATTTGAAGGGTTCGAGGCTGATGTGTAATTTGATATGTGTATTTCTCATATTTTCTTCTGTAATTTTCTCCCCATCGCGAGTGGGGGCAGAAAACGGACATTTCTCCCATCCCCAGGATGTCTGGTGTCAGCTAACTTGGACAGAGGCAAATAGAATTTTTGGCAAATATCTAGTAGGGTTTTCAGCCCCAGGATCTCGGGTTTTTTTTCAATCTCAAAATCCCGGGATTTAATTTTTGTCTAAATTATATTTAAAAAATTGTTTCTCATAAAAATTTTCTAAGAATTAAATTTTAAAAAAAATATATTTTGTTTATGAAATATGTACGTAGAATTTTTTTTGTGCAATTATAAGTGTGCTATAGGTAAAAAAAAAATATATGCACAGCTTTCATTTCTCGTATGGGAGAATGTCACACAGATCTAAGTGGCTCACTGCAATATAAGCAACATCTCAAGAATACATTTTGTCACAGTTCCTTTTTCAATTAAATGCCGTTAATTAATAGCGGACCTGCTTAGAAGACTTGAGACACTTCAAATCTCTGTGCATTACTAACAGCTTATGCAACTGGATCTTCAATTTCAAATGAGGTAACAATTGAAATTGATTCACATTCTGATTCAATAACTGGATCAATTTATATAAAAAAAACCCATTAAGTGTAGTAGAAGAACTAAATAAAGTTATCAAAGAGGTATATGCACCAATGTAATCTATTAGATTTGAGACACTCTGTCATCAAAAATTCAAAAAGAAATCTCTCTTTTTTGAAAATGGAGGGAGACGTGGTGACTACCTGAAAAGAACATACTCCTATTTAAGGTATCCGACTGGTTGCGAACACTTTTTTTTTTTAAAAAGGAAATATGGGGATTTTTTTTGTTATTTTTATATTTGTTTAGTGCATTTTAAGAAAAATGTGCTAAAATTAAGAAGAGAAGAAGAAATTATTGTTACTAAAATGGGAAAAAAAGGTAAAAATTGACGAAAAATAGCATAAACGCGGCCCATTCTGCACCAAAGGTTTATGAACAAATTTTCAATTTTTTTCAATCTTATGTGTTGCTATATTATTCAATTTTGAAATGACCTTGAGGATAAGAGATATTTTCTTTTTTACAAAAACGAGAGCACTTTTTATCTCGGTTACTATATGAAAATACTTAAAAAGACAGTGATTATATTCACATAACGGACTGTAAATTTTGTAATAAAACAGTGATTGATAAATCTGAAGGTTAAAACAATTATACTATTATACAGAACTTACAGAAAAAATTTCAGTTAATTATGTTTAAAACTTTTTTTAGCAATCGCTGACCCCGTTTGCTTATTTTTAAAAAATCACATTTCGAGTAAAACGCGTTTTAAAGTATGACATCTTGCTTAAAGTAATGGCATCTGCTTTTACTAAAACACTTGTAGTTTTTGTTCTAGTAAACGGAAAATGATAAACTCGGTATTTTTATAAAGCTAATAAGATCGCCCATAAAATAAAATCATAAAAAAATTTGTCAATTTTTGGCAAAATTCACAGTTTTAGGGTAGTCGGATAATGACGATATACCTACTATATAGTAAAGAATCCGAACGTGCATTTTCTTCAGCAGGACAATGTATAACGAAAATAAGAAGCCATTTTAACAATGAAACTCTGGAGGAGCTGTATTTTTATAAGCTTATTTACAGAAACACAAGAAATGAAGAAATGCTTTTTTATTAAATTTCTATATGTACTATTTTTATTTGTTTTTTTTATGATGAATTAATTATTTTTGTTTCATTAAAATAATACTAAATCAGTTTTTAATTATATTTTCAATTTTATTATGCAATTTCAACTATTCTAATATGTAAGTATTTTTAATAAATAGCTAAATCCTAATCCCGGGATTAGGATAATGTAATCCCGAAATCCCGGGATTGAAAATATGACATGGGATTGCAAACCCTACTTTAAAACAGGTAAGTAGTACTGACCTGTAGCTGTTTGTTCAGTTGGAATAAATTCTTTGTGGATAAAACCCTCTCTCTTACTATTGAAGAATGTAATGAACATCGTTTTGATTTTTGATGGAACTTTCCATGATTTTTTTGGCTTGCTGTGAATTTTGTGACTTCCATTCCACACTTTTTAGCTTTGTTTCAGAATCATATTGGAAACAACAGGATTCCTCACCTGTTACAATGGATTTCAAGAAGTTTGGATCGTTTTCAGTGGCTGAAATGATATTTCTGCAATGTGTATTTCTCATTGCCTTTTGTTTGGGTGTTAAAGTGTGTAGAACAAATTTAGCACACACTTTCGTTTTGCCCAAATCTTCACGCAGGATGGTCCGAATCATTTCTTTGTTGGTGATTCAAGAGTCTTCTACCAATCTCAGTGACGCACAGCGATCATTTGCCACGAAGTTTTGTATTTTCTCAATAATTTCAGGTCTTTTAGATAAAATTGGTTTTCCACTACGTTGATCATCTTCTACCGTATATCTTCCATCCAAAAAACGTTTGTACCACATAAAAAAATTTGATCTACTTAAGCAACAGTCACTGTAAACTTATTTCATGAGTTGGTATGTTTCCGAAGCACTTTTGCCAAGTTTTGCATTAAATTTAATCTCAGCTCTTTTCACCATCTTAAAAAATCAACATGAAAACAATTTACTTCTCTCTCTCTCTACAATGAATGCTCGTCTTATCTAAAATACTTAACTAAATGCGCACAATTTGTTGGCAGTGTGTCAGCAGACCATGGGCGTTATGACACATGCGCATTTATACTCAAGGTGTCAATAGAACCTGCGCTCTGGGACGAGTCTTAAAACTTATTTGTCGTACTGTGTATGTAAGCTACCAGCTCCACTTAATATGTTAAAACTTCTACTTGTTCTTCATAAAATTCAACACTTTCAAAAAGCGAAATGTGCTGAGAATATTGGAAAAAACGAGCATCACTGGGAACTTCACTTTCTTCCATTTCCCTTCTTTGAAAAAGAAACAATGCTTATACATGTGGGCAGCAAGGGCAATACTACAGAATTGCACGTGCTCCAATTTGAGTGAAGTTGTTGGGGAATAAAATTTCTCGTTCACAATTCACTGTAGAGTCGAAGTATTTTTCCTACCTTTTTCCACACAGTCTTCTCATTACGCTGTTCTCCTGATTGGTCAGCCAAAAACTAGCTCATACAACTTCTATCAGTACAATACCACTAGTACAATCATTTCAAAAACTTTTCTTGCAATAAATCAAACACCTAACAATAAATTAATTTAAAGATTTTTTTCCTCTTAAGTTTTAAATATTCTCTTAATAAAAATTTACTTCAGATCAAAAGTAAATATTTATTTTATCTCTTTAACAACAGAGCTACTGAAGATTTTAACCTTTGAGTGTGTTATCAATTCCAGTAATAACTTGGAGTCATTTACTTGAGAGGAGCTGTTATCTTTTCCTCCAAGAAAGGAAAGCCATATTGTTGAGTGCTTTTCCAAACATGTTATAGAGAAGGTTATTTTTTCCTTAAATTGATATAGTTCCCCTGTTATGTTGAGTATTGTTTGAATGTTTCGAATGAATGCCATTTGCAGTCTCTAGTCTAGGCAGCACGTCTATTTGATGCATCCAAGGTAGTTTTTTTTTAACTAGATAGGATTTTTATAAGAGCATGTCAAAGGTTAGATTTTGAGTTATTTTTGAGGGAAGTAATTAAATAAGTAGTCACACACACACCACACACACACACACACCACACACACACACACACACCACACACACACCCACACCACACACACACACACCACACACACACACACACACACTACGGGATGTGTTCTGCCATTCAGTGTTTAAATTCAAGCAACCATCTGCAGTCCCTGCCTGAAGTGATAACCTGAAATTCGAAGATTGGATAACAGCACTTAATACTATGCCTTCTTGAGAATCAGATTTTAATTGCGTATCTGTGGGTTTGCAGACATGCGCCTTAGATTAAAGTCTGATTAAAGAAATATTTCCCAATATGCAATTTATTAGTCCTTTATATTCTTGTCACTACTGGTATCGATTTTTAAAGATCTGTGAACTGAATGATTTTCTTCAAAAGAATTTTTATAAAATTATTTATTGAATACTCAATGAATGTGTTGAGTTTAGCTTTAGTTATTAATATTTAAATACATTTATACCTAGGATCGTAGCTTAAGTGAGTGAGTGAATTGCTTCTTTGAAAAGTCCAGGGGTGCTTCGTTGAATAAATTCTAAATATACAGCGATCAAATAATCAGACTCTAAAAGTTATTGAGAGCATTCTAAATTGTAACTTTTATTTAACACAAATGTATTACGATACCTCAGTTTAAGAAATATAACAAAAACAAGTTTCTAGGAAAACACAAGGTATTTTAATATGAGTAAAAAAGGGCTAAAAAGAATGGAAATTGCTACTAAAATTTAATTAAGGCATAAATCAAAATTTAGAGTTCGTGTATCTAAATCAGCATCACTTCTAAGGAAACAGTGTACTCAAATATAATTCTCCAACACTTATGCATAAAAATAATACTTTTTTATTCATTTCATTTTTCCCTCTAGTATATATCATAGAATATTTTACATAAAAAACTAAAGGATGTAAAGAAATTCTTTTTTTAAGTATCGACCTAAATTAACTTTGAGAAATCAGCGTGATCGTGTTGGAAGAAGTAAGTTCGATAGAACAGAACCATTTTAAGGTATGTGGCTATCATAATATCCTTGATTGGGTGTAAATTTTCGAAAGTTTTTTACATTTTTATTTTATATTTATTTCATTTAGGATTCCAAAAATGTTTTGTTTTTGTTTCTTC
The DNA here is from genome assembly GCA_019973975.1 of Trichonephila clavata. Lineage (NCBI taxonomy): Eukaryota > Metazoa > Arthropoda > Arachnida > Araneae > Nephilidae > Trichonephila > Trichonephila clavata. The sequence continues at coordinate 50,950 of BMAO01033378.1, forward strand.
GATAATTGAAAAAAATGTTACAGTTTAAATAGTAAACCAGAAATGGAGTTTTAAAAACGGAAAGGCATATAAAGAGATGTAAAAATGTAGTTAAAGAGAGAAAGTAGTCACGGAAGCTTGAATCTATAGGTCATATACAAATGTAGTACTAATTTACATTCTAAACTGTAGGTGTATTAATATGCCATAGAGCCAGTAGATTCCCGTCTAAGGAAATTTAAAAAGAATACAAAATGCCTTGATAGAAAGGGGATAAACTCAGTGGAAGGGGTGGACTGTTAAATTTATCAATAAACAACGTAACTGTTATGACTTTGCTTCTTAGCGATGTTCGATGTGTCAAAAAGATGCAATTTTCTGTAATAGCGGCCTTCATTCACTGCTGCTCTAGCTATTAAAACTCTATACATGGGCAGTGTTCAACAGGAAAAGACAGCTGGGGTAGATATAAGCAAGCTTTATGTGACGGAAAAGAATATTTGGAAAAACTGCCGGTCCTTCCTAATTCTGTTATTTAAATGACAAAGTCCTCTTACCTAACACTTAATGATCAAAAGTTGCTGAAAATGCCTGCATAATATGAGACAGAATAATAATGAAAGTTTCAACAACATTTTGTGGACTATTTTATCATAAGAAACTTTTATTCACCAGGAAATTTTGCTTTAGGTGCACATATTGTACTTATCATTTAATTCAGGATAATTAGGATTGTTGCCTGTTTTTAATTATTTAGAGGAATATTGATTGATTGGAAGACACTGAAAAACCATACGGGAATTGACGATCAGTGAACTCCGAATCAATACGCTAATCTTTATCTTCTACAAAACTCTTTAAAAAAAGCTATAAATAAATAAATAAAAAATTCTAAATTAGCTAAAAAAGAAGTAAAACAAGGCTTGAGCTATAAATATATGGTGAGTTCTTAGACTGTACAGTTAGTAGAAAATGTTTTATGTTGTATATTAAAATCTTGAAATGTGTTTTTTGAGTAAATATGTTTATATCTATATTTTGCTTTACAATAAATTTCACAAATTTTTTTTAAGGTATTAAACTGAAATTTTCAGAACGTATTTAGCCTGTTCTGTCTGTGTTATGAATTATAATCTAATCTCTATGCATATATTTATGTATTTTTTATTGCTCTTTTTCTGAAACTATATTATTTTTTAAAGAAAATCGATTTTTTGCATGAAAAGTCTGAAGTGTTGCAAATCTTTTAGTTCGCAGCACAGATAAAGATATTTATGTGTGTGCACTGTATAAATATTATTTAAATAAATTTTTAAGAATTTTGAGTAGAAGGTTTTCCGTAACTGAAATTTTTTGCTAAAATTTCACTAGAAACTGCTAATATTTTCAAAGCTAACTATAAGTTTGCAAAAATTACATCTGAACTCGTAGTTTTATGTCCCATTTTAATTTAAAAACACAAGTAATATAAAAAAAAATTTAAGTCCACAAAGAAATTTTTTATTTTAGTTACTTTTTATTAAATAGTTACAATTTATATAAATATGTATATACATATGACAGAATCACAATATTGAAAAATGGAAAAGGATTTTCCTTGCAATTTTCCTTTTTCCTTTCTATATATGGTGTTGGACTACTTTTGTTTGTTACTATTTATTCAGTAATTAAAATTTAATTATTCTAATAAAATAGTATAGTAAAAAAGAAATCACATTCTCAGAAATTAGGTCATCCCAGGTGGAATTCTAACCCATGACTTTTGGATTAGAAGTCCAACGCGCTATCCATTGCGCTACAGGGACACAACGAACGATTTTTTTCTATATATGCTGTTGGACTATTATTTTTGTTAATATTTATTCATTTTTTAATGTATTGAATTTGAATGGATGAATATAAAGTATTTATTAATGATTGAATATCTGAATAAGATATATATATTACAAAAATGTACAAAAAATAGTTATATACCTAAGATAACTATAGTCATGATAGAATAGATATAGCCACAGAAATACTAGAGCAAACTCCTAGCCTTAAGAACCAGGAATGCAGAATAAACAATGTTTTTCAATAAATAACATTCACCTGAATTTGCCAATATTTCAATATTTATATATATAAATATTTGAATGATTATTTCATTGACTTACTATATTTTTAAGTCTTCATATATATATATATATAGATAGTCACATCTCCTTAAATAAGAGTGAACTCTACGCACCTTTTCTATTTACACGAAACACAGCAAACAATCAAAACAAATTCTTTGAAATGCAGAAGGAGTTTACTAGGCAAGAAAACGTGCACATAGCTCATACCACAGGTGATCATACAACGGCCACACAACTCAGGGCAGATATTGTACACCTATGACCATAGGTTCTCAACCTTGAACTGGCCCCTTTCTATTGAATATTGTCTCGCATCCCCACCTAGAGAAAACAAGAGTGAGAACAAGAACATGATGAAAACAAGATAAGTTTAAAAATATTCTTACTTAATAATATATATTTTCCAATTGACATTTTTCTAAGAGCTCAATTTTTTCAAGTATTGAAATATTTTATTGCCAACATATGGTTAAATGTGCAATTATATATTTTAGTCATAGGTAGGATATTTTAGAATTGAAACTTGCTACCGATTTCTTCATTTAAAAGAGTGGGATAAAGTTTAAGCTACCTATAAGACAGGCAAGCTAACGGAAGTGTGATACGAAGAAATTGTAGATACGAAGAGAAAACTATTGCTTGCAAAATAATATATTGACAAGCCTAGTCTTAAAGAATCAATGCTTAATTCCTTAAGATATTTAATTATGTTTATTGATAATATATGAGATGAAATGCAGCTTGAAAATGTGTTTCACTGCTCCAAGAAAAGACAACACGCTGCACTACAGAAATTAAAATGATTTCATTCAATTTAATTGTAGTCTGAATGATATAATCTTCAAGCTTTTCATCCACTTCCGAACTACCGAAATATGTGAATTTTCGTGCATGGATATAGAAATGATTTTACTTATCAATCAACATAAGGTAAACAGTTAAGCCTAACTTAGTACATAATCAGAGGGTTTTTAGTCTTGTGTGAGGCGAATCTGCCCAAGTCCTCCGTGCCATCTCAACCCCCTAATTTTCTCTGTCTTTACTGCCCCCTGAAAGCCTCAAAGCCCACAGGCGCATATCGCCCACGTTGAGGAATTCTAGGACCCAGACTGATGGGAACAATCGCAGCTAATGCAGTTAAGGAAACGCTTCCTGCCTGGTACAGATGATCGACACAAAACACAAGAAGATAGACGATTAATAAAGGGCAAACATGTTTATTATCCTTAGTTCAGCAAAAAAGTAAGGGAAAAAACAATTAAGAGACAACGCGCGTGATTACCAAGTACACTTGAGTGAGAGGAGTGCACCCTGATATTATGCAGGATCCACCCGACGGTCATATGGGAAATCCCAACATGATTGGTGTTGTCCGCTTACTGGTACCATGATTGTTATGTACCAGATCCAGCACTATCTCATCGTTGTTAGGCCATCTTACTCTTCACCAGCCCTGTGTGTCCACGATGAAGGATTCTGCCGACAAATTCTGGTAAAGATAATGTGGTTGGGAGTTTAATTTGTGGATATTGGAGTACAGCCATTGTACGGCTGGTTCGGTAATCGTTTACATCTCAGATGTATATCAAAGGAGCACAGCGTTTGTGTAACGTTCCTTCCTACTATCGCTCTGTCGGCAGGCGAAAAGTAGCTTTATAGAGAGCGAGGGTGACAAAAACAGTGTGTGCGCATGTACAGTCATCTGATGCTTTGGTTTGCGAGCGTCATCTATCGCAGTATACCCAGCCAAAAGATTCTCCCACAGCATTTGTTGTACCAAGAATAATAAACGTGTTTCTCCTTCATTTTGTATACCATTCTCCTTGTGTTTTGTGTCCTTACAACAGTACCATGCATTGCGAAGGTGATTTCCATCATTCAGGTCAGGGTGGGCAGACTTTCATGGCACAAGCTACCAGTTTTTGAAGGTGTTGCAACCACCATTCGTACAGGTGAGGTGAGCTAAAAGAAGGTCTAAATACAAAATAAGTATTTATAAGATATTTTGTTGGTCCACAATTGCAAATTAAGATTTGTGAGCTAAGGCACCACATATCAGTGTTATCAGCAGCACTTTGTTTTGTTATTTCCATCTGCATCGTATGTTCATTTCATGAAAAGCGGCGTTAAAGAAAAGTTTATTCTTTCCTTTTCTTCTGCAAATTCCATGTTTGGACAATTATGATGACTGTTAGATCGAGGACATTTTCAACGCAGCGAGATCAACGCACATACTTGCACCGATGAATTTGTAACTGACGTATGTGCTTAACATGCTCGCTGCCGAATGCCATGCCATCGCGAGGCGTAACTTCAATCAATCCAACCTCGAACGCGGTGGGGAGGTTTGCAACCAACTTGTCATCGTGGAAGAGCTGATCAATATTTATATCCCCCTTTAGTCGGCATTTGGGGAAAAACCTTTTCTACGACTGGAATTGCAGTGGTTGCTGATTTCCCCTTTAGAGAGAGAAAATGTGTTAAACGTCATCATGGTCTTCCGTTAATGGTACATGTGTTATCTGCACACAATCGTATGAAGTCGCAGGAATTGTGAAAAGCAGATTCTCCAGTATAGCTGGCATCGGTGTTCCAGAAATGTGTTTCTTTTAGTATGCGTGTCTCAGGTCTTAGAGAAGGAGGTCACTCAAAAATGTCTTGGTGGTCCACCGGTCGATCGCGATCGACTTAATGCCCACCCCGGGTTTAGGTGTACTCTCTTTGCCTTAAAAGTTTGTAACCGTTGTACTGATACAGTTCGTATATGAACTTTACAAAAAATAAACCCGCAAAACATTAAGAAGTAAAATACAAATGAAAACACAATGAAGGTTAGGACGTTTCTCACACTTTTTTTTCCTTTCAAAGGCCATACTTGTCTATACAAGCCACTTGATGGTGCGAAAAATAGTTGCATGTTGTTACATAACTTCTTTGATTTACTGTAAATAGAATATACTCAAAGATCCTGGATAAAACTCAAAGCTTTGAAATAAAATGCTAGCTTAGAATAACAGTATTTTTTGTTACTTTTATGCAGTAGGAAAAGATAAATAAGTTTGGAAAAAAATAAACTTATTTTCTTACTGAGAACTAGAATGTGTTAAGCATTGCAATTTGTTCTTTATTTCAGTCTAGACTCCAAAATGACCTGGTGTCTATTTGGATAAAATTATACAGATGATGAAAAATGATTGCTACAAATACTCCCAATTACAGATGACAATGATTATGAGTCGCTGACTCTTTAAAAGAAATAGAAAAACCTATATTCCCATAAAAATAAGTTTTATTATTCAGTCGAAAGTGGGGTACGAAGAACCATCATTTATCAAATACTTGCTCCTTAAATTTGATGAAGTAATAAACTCTTGATGTCTACCTTTTATATTTAGGATTCTAATTGAAATGTATTGCCTCCAAATTCAATAAAGAATTCCACAGCTCTAGAATGATCTGTAATACAATAAAGACACAATATTTCTCTTTTTGTCTCTTTGCAATGCTGTTTTAGTGTATTTTACTGTAGATTTCAGACAGAGAAATTCAATAAAATAGATTATTGTTTTTCATTTAGTATTATTACTCACAGAAAATTTTAGAGAGAGATAAGACATTGGAACATATATCTTTCCTCTTAAGAGATCTTATCACTTCTTTCTTATATATTTCTTGTGAAATACAAAATTTCTCTCTCTCAAGCTTGTATATCGACTTACATTTATTTCGGAACAATTTTATCAATAGTATTTATATTTTTACCAAGGCTGGGTATTCTTCTTTTAATTACTAAATTGTAGACCTACTTGCTCATGAATCCTACTCATAATTCCTACATTGAATATATATGCATGCTTATCTGATACTTTTTCTTTCTCATTTTGTACCCTGCTTAAATTTTTGGTCATGTTTTTTTAAAGTTGCTTAGACATTTTTTGATTATTTTAGACTTTAAAAACAGTTATTTGTCCAATTTTAGCTGAATTATGTATACGAAAAACATGAATAATATTAATTTCTCATAATCATTTTAAAGTTTTTTTTAGTATATATTAAAAACTGTATACATTCTGTTAAATACTGAGAGCAATCAATAATTTAAAATGTACAGTTTTAAATAATAAGTAATTTATAAATATATTTCTGTTTAGTGTTTAATACCTTTGATGCTATTTAAGGCATTTTGACACTTAAAGAATATTTGTAGATTGTTGCTAAAAAAACTTTTGTTATTATTCCCAGGAAACTCTTTTAGGATTCAAACCTTTGTAAAAGTTAAAACAAAATTAAAACTCATCATTTATTTATATTGTGACTTATTCATGATATTTAATTGATTATGTAAATATCATACTTGTATATGAGGAAATAAGGACTGAAATAAAGATAATTTTACTTTTAAAATTTTGAAATAAAAGAAATCAAAATATTTTCTCTGTTTACATTTGTTTTTTTGTATTCAGCATTCTCAATGAAACATAAAGTGTTTTAGCTCAAGAGTATGAAATATTTACTAAGAGTTAATCTTTCTTAATCTTGAATAATTACTTAAATTTAATTTTTATTTTGCATTTGATGAAAAAGTCATGTTTCTTGTGGGCTAATATTTTAGTCATTTTTACGTCCTTGTTGTTAGAGCCTGTCAAGTAGTTTTAGGAGGTAAATTCGACTTTTGTTATTTAATTCAATTGATTTGATTTTAATTTTTGTCTCACTCTGAGCAACAGTGGGCTATTGATGACAGAACTTGTAATTTTGAACCATGTTCAAGGGACAAAGATGAGATCTGAGTTGTTATTCCCTTTTCAAACTTTCTCACCACGTCGAGCTTGAAGCATCAAAAGTCCATTTGTAATATGAAAAATAATTTTAAAGACACTCTCTTAGATTTTTCTTAGTTTGCACCGAGTTCACATAGAGAAAATAACTAACTAACATTTTATTTTCAATGAGTTTAAATTTTAGAGTGCGCATTTTTCAATTTATATTTCCTTTCCTGATGATGTGATAGAAAGCTTTGAAAACATATTTGTGTATTTAAGCAAAATTTCTCTATATTACTTCTTATTTATGTACTTATATGATATGTTTATATAAGATATTTTTATTTTTTAATACATATCAATACACAGTTAAAGTGTTCAGTTTACAGTTAAAGTTTTGCAAAGCTTACTTTGCAGATGTAGAAAAAATAGAATTTAATGAGATAATAAAGACACAGCCTCTATATATTTTTATTTAGGATCATCCAATATAAAACGGGTTTTCATTAATAATTAAAGAGATTAAAATCATATATGTTCTTAAAAAATATGCCCAAACCTTTGTTTTCACAGGTAAGTAAACACCTTCTTTCTCTCGCTCCCGTCAAAATCACGGGATGAAATTTCCCCCTCTATTTATCGTGCCCTTGATATTTACGGGCTGGAGCGATCAAAAGTATCACGCTAAAAAGATTAAAAACTATATATTCCTTATACCCAGAATCATGTTTATTTTTCACCAAATAGAAGTACCAGATTATTAGTAAGATGTTTAGATATAGTTATTTTATGTTAGTGCAATCAAACATATATGTTAGCGGTATGTTTTTCTAACCTTAGTTTAGTTATTTATTTCCGCTTTTCGTGAATACACGAGGGTTGCATTCTGTGATGTAATGTATACATATTTTAATATTGTATACATTACGGAGTTAGTCAGAAATTGTGAATCGGATTCTACTTTAAGTATAAATGGATCTGAAAGTGATTCTAAAATTTCTGATTGTTTTGAAAGTTTGGTTAGCGAATCTGAGAATAGTGATGATGGATCGATACTGTTACCTGTGATGTTGTCCTATGCATCTCCTACTTTGAAATTTATCTCATGTATTTACATTATGTACGAGTGTAATAAAATTTACTTTTAATGTTTAAAACACATGTTTTTTAATTTTTTTTCTCTTTGCTAGAAAACCAACACATTCAGTCATAATAATCCTAAGCCTTAACCTTTCTAAAAAAATTTTTTTTTTTGTATTTAAGCTAAGCATTTACCTAAAATTTAAAAAATAAATACATATATTGTACATACGTTTAATTTTATATAATTTTCTTGAATTAAAAAGTAGGCACTTTTCTTCAAAATTATGGGACCATTAAGGGGTTCATAAAGATTTTTCGAATATAAATTCGTTTTCATAAGTAAGGTTATCTCTATAACATATTCTTTTTTCATTCAGTTGAACATGCTTTTGTATAGTCTTAAGCGATAGGTTAAGAAGTTCTTTCAAAAATATTAATCAATTTTTCATATGCAAAATAATTTTTCTGAATCACAGTGTTCCTTTTCTTAGAAAACTTTTGCAATTTTCTATAGTTTTTTACAAACATGTTTATATTTTTTTTCTCTTTCTTGATTTATATATATATGTATAAATTACGTATTCACGAGTGTAAAAATGTAAATGTAAAAGTAAATACATGAGAGACGCTTAAGTATTTGGTTGTTTAAATGTAAATAAATTTTAATGCCTAGTTATGAATTATATATTTGTTATTGAAATAAAATTTAATGCAAAATAAAACGAACTGTCTTTATGAAAAGGACTATATTTGTAGTCCTTGGTTGTAATACGAACATTTTTCTAAAAAAAATTAAGTCTTAAAGATTTTTTTATAAATCATAGCGAATCTCTGAAGCCGTAGTTTTTAAGTAAAAGTTCAAAGAACTTAATTCGAACTTTCTGGTTTGAAAGAATTCGGGAAACTCGGTAATAAAAGTTTGATCTAGAAGCTATAAAAATGACATTCAATTCAGTTCATGGAATACCTATAAAACTCTTTCTGGTCTCTATTTCTTATTCTCCATCCCTGTCTGAGTGAACCTCTTACCTTTTAGCAAATATATATCTTTTGCTTAAACCTTTGGTTTCAAGATGTAAACTACAGTTTTAAGTAGTTATGTATTGATAAGTATAATGATTATGTTTAAGAGAGAGAGAAAAAGAAAATTAAAAGGACACAGTACGATTCAATCGACAAAAATCATTCAAAAATTCAAATAAAATTTTTTAAGTCGAAATTGTTTTTTATATAATTTTCTATAATCTCACAAAATTTTAAATTCAGAGTTATGATAACTTTTATGTTCACTTTTATTCGCATTCTAATGACAAGTAAAAACTTTAAACTTATTTATTTCAGAAAGAAAAAATAACTCATTTATCTTTATTTAAAATGCTAAGACTTTTTTTCTATTCGGCCTATTGCTTTGAAAGTTTTTTTTTACCTACTGCTAATAGTATATGTTGCAAAAGTTGGTATGCAATTTGAAATCAAGGCAATACTTATTTTTTTTAAATTTGTGGAATTTAAAATTAACTCGCGTTTTAAGGAATCCTGGTAGCAGTAAACCTATACCAATTTTTGCTATACATGGCTTGAATCAAATTTCATGAACGTATATCGATTATTGTAGGAAAAAGGGAGCATTTTAAAATCTCTTCATTAAAATTTTCTTTAAAATTTTTTAAATGGTTAGTATTTTTAATATTTTGAGAACAAAATCTGTTTTATGTAATCCATATATTGTTTACAAGCAAAAAAACCATAAAACCCCTTAAACTAAAGATTTTTGTATAATTCGTCCCAAATCCGCTTAAATGCTAATATATATCTTTTTATTAGAGAAAAAGTTGTTTTAAAATTTTTAATAGTTTCAGTTATTGTTGAAATTCTTATTCACTGCTCTCATATCCCATATAATTACTTCACATTTAACACAGTACCGAATAAGTGGAAACCATTTCTTATTGTTTACAAGATTGATACGTTTTCGAAGAATACGTGTAACACAAATTTGTGTAAAAATATATTGCATGTATGAAAATATGGAAGATTGGTCCCGGTCTTAAGAAATCAGCAAAAAGAATGCAATTTATACCATGAGTTTTCATGTTAGGATTTTAAGGGGACTTGGCACCTTAAAAATGACCTAAATATCATTTTTTGTGTTTTATTTAGTTATATTCTTTGCATTATTATCTGTTGATTGATATAATCACTTATGTATGCCTGAAAATTAGAAGTTGGAAAAAACTTCAATTGAAAAATGTAAACAAACAAATTAGGGAAATTAATCACGCCTCCTTTTTAGATAAAAAAAGCTAAAAGCTTTTCGATAAAGAAAAGCTATTTTAAAAAGTGAAATGATAACTAAAAAAAAGGTGTTACAAATAAAGCAGGATATTTTTGAAATATTTCATTAATGTAATTTTCTTCTTCTTTTGATATGTGTGCAAGAAAGATTTTTTAATTAAGGTATTTTGTTTTATTAACTTTGTAATTTCAGTTCATTTCATCATATATTTTTCATAAAAATATAATATTTCAGTATTATGTGAAGCAAAAATCCTTAAAATTTCTGTTATGACAAAAAAACCCAACTTTTTTTAACATCTTCCTTGAGTTTTCTTTATGCAATTGATACTCATTAAAAAGGATAATTTATAAAACATATGGGTTGAAATAATATGAAAATAATATTATTTTAAAGAAAAATATGTAGCTAGTATTTTAAAGTGATATTTTACTTTTTTTTTGCTTATAATATAATTATTTTTTTAGAATTATAGACTTTAAAATGGTTTTTTTCAGCTTAAGTTTTTTTTGCATTCAAAATGCTTCTTCTTATCAACAATTATTTACCAATTAATTCCATTTTTTCCTGTGCGTTATAAATAATGCATGTAACAAAATTAGGGATCGATTTTGCTATAAACTTAATACTTTTGTTAAAAAAATTAAAATGTAGGTGATTTTGCCTTTTTTTTGTTGAATTTTAACATACATATCAACACTTTTTTCCCCTCCAAAACTAATTAAGTTATTGTAAAATTGATCCCTAAAGTTGCTTAAGATATCTTTTAGAATATAATAAAAAATTCCAGGCTAAAAAATAAATAATTATAGGAGTACAATTTTAAAATGTACAAACTTTCTTACAAAAATTTAATTTTTTAAAATTGTGTGAATAATATTTGAAAAAATTCATCACGTATTATTTCCTTGAATAGAAGCATTATATGAAATGCTAAAATATAATTTTAAAATTCATAAATAGAAAAAAATTCTTCAAAAGGTGCCCAAGTCCTCTTAATAATTTTATTTCATATAAGCTGTACTCGTTTCATGAAAGGTAAATATTTGAAAAGAAAAAAAAAAATTTGCTGATTCACATAAACACAAAAATTAGGCAAAATAATATGTTACACATAAAAAGATTTTAGCTTTGTCACGTTTGTCAATAAATGCGTACATTTACTTAAGACTGCAGTATTACTGCTATCACTAGTAATACCTTAGTTGTCGTTTTTGTACTCCATTGGTGAGGATCTTTCTGCAATCTCTTGGAACAAAATTAGGGCTAGCCTCCTTAGGTGTTGATGTTTCAGTGGATATAAGAACAAAATCAGTAATTAAACGTTGTGATTGTCTTTTGGGTAGGTCATTGTATGTACTGTGATTCGAGTACCAGTTTAGTATCTTCTCATCGTGTAGCGTTCTTAGTTTTCTTATATTTTCACTTATCTTAAGGTATCCGACTATCCTAAAATTGTGAATTTTGCTAAAAATTAACAAATTTTTTTCATGATTTTATTTTATAGGCCAACTTATTAGCCTTATAAAAATAACAAGTTTATTATTTTCCATTCAGTATAACAAAAACTACAAGTGTTTTGGTAAAAGCAGATGCCATTACTTTGAGCAAGATGTCATACTTTAAAACGCGTTTGAGTCGAAATGTGTTTTTTAGAAAATGCTCAAACGGGGTAATTGCTCAAAAAGTTTCAAAAATAATTAATTGAAATTTTTGTGTATGTTCTGTATAATAATAAAGCGTTTTAACCTTCAGATTTATCAATCACTATTTTATTACAAAATTTACAGTCCCTTATGTGAATATAATCACTGTTATTTTAAGCAATTTCATATAGCTAAGATAAAATGCTCTAGTTTTTGTAAAAATTAAAATATCTCTTACCCTGAAGGTCATTTCAAAAATGAATAGCATAGCAATACATTAAAATTGAAAAATTAAAAATGTGTTCATAAGTTTTTGGAACAGAATGGGCCCCGTTTATGTTATTTTTTTGTAAATTTTTACCCATTTTTTCCCCATTTTAGTAATAATAATTTCTTTTTCTCTTCTTAATTTTAGCATATTTTTCTTAAAATGTACTAAACAAATCTAAAAACCACAAAAAAATCCCCATATCTCCATTTTTGTAAAAAATATTTGTCGGAAGTAGTCGCGGATACCTTAATCATTGAGTTTAGTACCATGAGTTCGAAATCTTGATAAACACAAAGCAGAGAAAATTCCTTTTTGAGGTTATGAAATTCGGGGAATTCTAATAAAGGAGATCGCATTACATTTCCTTTCCAATGTCGCAGTCAGGAAAACAAAAGTAAAGAAAATGTTCTTAGAATTTGGGCAAATGTGTTAAATCAAAAAGAATTTTTTTTTTCAAACTCGCGTTAAATCAAAATCATGTAAAAATAGTTCATAGGGAAAACAGAGTTAGGTGTATTTAATTCAGTATTACGAAGCAGTATGGATTTATATTTGGTCAATGATATATTTTTAAAAAAATAATTGTTATGTTAGTTTACTAAATTGAAATTTTTATCTCTCATTTCCCCCTTTTTTATTTATGCATTATTTATCGAAAATGAAAAGCTGTTTAAATAATAAATTTTTTCTTGATGACTTTTGTTTTACAATATTATTTTTATTTAATAATAATATTATAATGTATAAAATAATTCAATATATTTAATTAAAAATGATGGGTTTGGATGTGTAAAGCACTACAAGGAGAGGGAAATAATTTACAGGAAAGCTGAAATTCTTAGCTTTCATTAATTGAGTCAGTTAATTTAAGCAATATTTTAAATTTCCTTGTCATCTATTAATGCGAATTTCAGATATTTTGTTATGAAAATGACAAGTTAATTAATAATTTAATCATGCTAAGAAGTTAATTCAAATTCCACCAACATAGTGTTTGGAGAATTTAAAACATAAATTTTCATTAATTGCATGAACTATCTATATTATTGAGACATATCATCATAAGTAATAAAATAGTTCTTAATTTGTAAGAAAAATAACTATATGTTGTGTTTATATATTACCAACAAGAATTTTGTATCAATTGAAATTAGTTTAGCACAATAGTTAAATTCTATTGTGTCTATGTGACTGTGTCTTGAAAGATAGATTCATATCAGGAAAGATCAAAATACTGGATTTTCCTGTTAAAAACTACTGATTTTATGAAACTTATCGTTTAGAATTACCGAATGAGTGAATATTAACATCCCACTGTTCAGCTACACGAAGGCTTTTAGAATTACTGAAGAAAATCCTATATATATAAATGGATCTACGGTGCCGCATGGTGGTTTTTTTTTGTTTCAACACATTTGTTAAGCTTTTGGCAACACCACCTTTTTCTATGATAAAAGCTCACACCAACATTTTCACGGCACTCCGCAATGCTAGGCTCCCAGAGCATCTTTGAGTGAGTGAGTGTGTGTGTGCTTAAATAAAGTTTGATTTTTATGGTTTTATTAAGAAATTTGTTGTTTTTTCAACTTTTGGCTTTTTCTTCAATTGAACACGTTGCAGCCCCTTTGTCTTAATTTTCACATAATAGATGTACTGATGACGTCACCTCACTCTTGAAGATCTACAGGAATTCCCTGAAAAAAGGAGCGATATGAAGTATAGTTGTTCCAGACCTTTGTAATTGTTCAGTATTATATGTAGTTTGTGATATGCATTGTGGGAACTTGGAATTAAAAAAAAACAAAATTATCGTTCCCTAATATTTAGTTAATAGTTTTGAAAACCATTGAACAACTACATTCTGGAAAAATTACTAACCAATTTCGTGATGGCGAAAAAAATTATTTCTTGGTAATTAAATAGGACATGCTATTTTTCTTACAATTTTGATGGCTAGAAGTAAAGCTTCTTAAGTTTACAGATAATTTATTTCATTATTTTTCTGAAAATAAATAACTAAAAAGGGTAATAAATGATTTTTGGGGGATAATAATTAAGAACTTTGCCTTAACTTGTAACATTAAGCAGAACTAATTTGAAATATGAGTGTGAAATTTATTAATTAACAATATTTTATGAAAATTAGTATCTATTTAATGTACGTGAAGTTTAAGACTATTGACAAAATAAATGTTTTGCTTATAGAGTAACTACATTTGAATATTAATGCAATAGTTCCCTAAAATTATCTCACACAAATAAGCAACAGAAATCACACAAAACACTTTATTATCCACGAAACACTTATTTCCACATACAACATCAAATTGTTACATAAAACATTTAGATGTATCATAAAACATTTAATTGCCACATAAAACATTTAGCTGTCTCACAAAACACTTAATTGTTACATAAAGCATTCAATAGTCGCATAAAACATTTAATTTTTCCAAAAAACACTTAAGTGCAAGCCTCACAAATCACTTAATTGTGTGCACCACAAAACACTTAATTGGGTATCTCAGAAAACCCTTAATTGTCACACAAAACACTTTAATGCAGTGAGAGTAATTATGAGTAAAGGTGATCTGAACACAGAAAATTGACACATTTGTACTTAACAGTGATGTAAAGTCCCAAGGTGCAAAGATTTAAAAACGACAAGAAGTTAAATATATTTGTTTGAATGCCATTCTGAAATCTGGGCTGAAAACAGTGTAAATGACCGGGTTCAGCATCGAATTTGCGTATCCCAGCCAGAGAGCGAAGCTGAAAACTGTGTTACTGGGTTGGCAGTCTTCACACAGCGGCATGAGCAATGCCATAGTGAAGAAAGGAAGCCAACAAATGACAAACACTCCGGTAATCACGGTCAGGGTCTTGGCAGCTTTTCTCTCTCGCTTCGATCGCAAGTTGACACGTCGACGTTTCTTCAGAACTTGTTCCTTGCTGTGATCCCATAGATAATCTTCTGATCGACTGGCTTCACTTGGGTGAGATGATGATGTAGTATTCGAAATCAAGGTCATTTCTGTGACAAGCGAAGCCATGACAGTAGCCGACACCAAACGAGATTCTGCACGAGTTCCTGGTCTACGACGAATGCGTTTCTGAGCCACGCGAAAGATTCTCCAATACAGAAGTAAGATGACTATCAGAGGAACGTAGAAAGTTGCGCAAGTAGCAAATAGTTGGTAACCAGGATCTTGACTGATCAAACATCGTTTCTCGCTCAAAACACGTTCCTCGTGAAAATCATCTTTCCAACCAATAAGAGGGGCCACGGATATTGACAAAGCGACGAGCCAGACAATCATAATGGTAAGACCAACATGCCAAGACTGTCTCTGACGGACATAGTCAATATCTGTGACTGCCCAGTACCTATCAACAGCAATAGCTACCAAATGCAGGATAGATGCTGTACAGCAAAGAACGTCGAATGACGTCCAGATGTCACACAGCTCTTTTCCTAGGGTCCATTCTCGATTAACTTCATAAACGGCTCCCAGAGGCATAACCAAACATGCTACTAAGAGATCAGCAACAGCAAGGGATAAAACTAAGCAGTTGCCTTTCGTCTGAAGAGCTTTCTCTCGTGTTATGGCAACTATTACAGATATATTACCTACGATGGTAAATAGGATTAAGAGAGAGAGAACAGTCGAAAGGACTGCAGTGGATGCCACGCTTATTCCTGGATCTACCGAAGTATTTCCATCGGTACCATTCAAAAGCAGTACCGTATCAAAGGTAAGATTTTCGTATACGTCGCTGATATTCATCATCAGACTGATCCAAATTGGTCCTGATGGAGAAAAAATATTCTAATTCATAATAAATAAATAAATATGAAACAATAACAGAAACATATTATGCATAAAACTTAATTTTATATATCTAGGCATTTAATTACTTACTAGTGAACTTGTGAAATTATGTTATACTTGCAATAATCTAACATTTCTCAGTATATGCCATTTATAAAAATTAGAGAGTGTTAATAATTTATAGGTCGAAAAAAAGTCTTAATTGCATAAAATATTATTTAATTTTTTTAAAAGAAAATTCTTTTTTAAGAAGGATCATTACTATTTTAGAGATACTTCTAAATTGTTTTCAGAAATTATACTTTAAATTTTGTTATAATTGTGCAATAAAAAGTTTGACATAAGTCCAAATAAACTAAGGTTTAATTTTTCTTACACATTGTAAGTTACATTTCTAATCATCTTAAATTTACTGCTCTTACACTAGTTAGGAATTTATTCCTAATGCATATGTTGAAAGTAAGGCAGTTGAAGTTTTATTGAAATTTATAAAAGATTTTTCACTTTAAAAAAAAATTTACTGATAATGTACTTCGTTTTAAAATATTAAAACGAAGTATATAAATTTCCTCTGTTTCTGTTTACCATTACATCAACAGGTTAAACTCAAACTTTCTAAACCAAGAATAAATGTTTAGAAATAAATGTTAGGAAAGTAAAGTTCTATGGATGAAAAAGGAATAGAAACAGCAGGGGAAAAAATTTAAAGAGCTTCTGGTATACTTTTTAAAAATTTTTCTACCGCAATGTAATGTTTTAGGAAAGAATAACGTTTATTTAAACGTTTTATTGCTTAGCATAAAAGTAAATTTATTTAATTTTCCTTTGGATTCCAATGATTTGGAAAACTCTTAAAGTTATCAAAAAGTAAGCACTTATTATTTTCTGTAAATATTCAAAGTTTCAGACAGCAAATACGTTATATTTTACAATTATTGAGTGCTTTTGATAAATATATATCACAATGCATGAAGCTTCTATTCTATGTGTCATTAAATTAAAATATCCATATTGAATTACCACTATAAAATTGTTTATATTTCGGCTTTTGTACTTGAATGAATTGATTATTAAACTCCTTTCAATGGGAAATTTCTGGAAAGATAAGTTATAACTTAAATAAAGAACGAGTATAATGCAAAATCTAAGAAAATGCGTTTACGAATTTCATTTTTTCCTGATACGGTTATCATTGCCAAACGTAAAAGTGCTTGAACTTCATACGGAACACATTTTCAGACTGAAAAAAGTCTCTATTTTCATGAAAATTTTTGATGTTTTAACTCACACATCCTTTTATAACATTGCCTTTATAAAACTTCCAAAATATTCCATAAATAAGTAATTTTTCACTTTAGTATGTAAACAGCAAATTTGTGTAACATTGCAGTATAGAAGACAAATTATGAAACACATTTATATCAGAAAAAATGGTTTAATCTGTTATAAATAATAAAATATTTCGCTCTCTACGAATAGTGAAGTAAGAATATAGTATTAATTTTGAAAAACCTTGTTAGTTGAAGAAATGTTCTGATTTTAAATTCTTTTTTTTTACGTCTTTCGTTTTTAATGCGACAAAAATGTCTGTTATATTGTTAAAAATGATTCTACAACCACAAGGGATACCAAAATACAGCTATAACTAAAAATGTAAAATGAATCGTGATAAGTTGCTAGACATTAGACTTATTGCTAAATGAAAAATCAATTAACACACAAAAATAACCATTCAAAAGAAGTGTAATACAATTTTTTGTGACGTATAATTAAAACTGTAGAATTATTTTAAAAAGGTAACAAAAGGCATAACTTTTTAAAATTTTATGGAAGGAGTAAAAATATATCGTAATTATATATATATATATACCAGGGGAAATTATTTATTAAAATTTTATACACTGATCGATAAGTGCTATATTTCTCCTGTTATTAATAACAGAACAGTTTTATTTTCCTAAAACCCCAGGTAATTGAAAAGTACATTATTCCTTTAGAATATATATATATATATATATATATATATATATATATATATATATATATATAGTATCATAAAATGAAAAAAAAATACACAGTATAATAAAATTGATAGTACTAAATTATACCACTAACAAAAATAGCTATATATATTCACTAGCACCATATATGGATACATTTTTGGTAAAGAAAAGTAATAAGATGTCATTTAAAGGAAATGAAAAGTTTCTTCTATAAATTATGCCCAATTGATTTAATATTTGTCCTCCCAAACTTTGTGACTGTAATAATGGTAGAGAGTAAAGTGTTGAACATCTTATCCTTTTTTTTCAAAATTAAAGAAAAGAAAATTCTGAAGCTCTTAAAATAAATTATCCTCCTAATTTTTTTTCAGCTTGTTTCAGGTAAAGCTACAATTGTATTATTTTGTAGCTACGTTAATTTCATTTTGTAATTTTTTTTATTGTTCTGTTTTTATAACTTCATTATATTTTGTGTGCTTACTCTGCTCCACTGTCTTGGTTCTGTTACTTAATTGTTTAATTTTATAATGTACTTGTTTGACTTAGTAACTTAATTGTAGAATTTAGTAATTTGATTTGTGTGTGTGTATTTCGTAACTTTTGTCTGGTTATTTATCCCTTATTTTATTTGTCTTATTTTGTTTGTTTTACTTATTTCTGTAAGCCCTGTGAAGTGCACAGGAATTGTTTTTTCTCTTTTCAATAAAAATGAATATCTATATTTATAGAAAGAAATAAAATCTGCAATAAGATCAACTGTTGTGAATTCGTCAGTCAATGTTGACTTTCTAGACTATAATTCATATTTTTTCCAAATATGATTATAAACTTTATTGTGTTATTGTTTTGGTAAAATGTTTATTTTTTCATTTATGTAATAAATGTTTATTAATAGGTCCAATAGAGGGCCCTGGCTGTTTTTGAGATTTTTATATAAGAGGCAGATAATTTGTTAGTCCTTTCCCCGTCATTTCCCCCCGCCTACGACGGGGTTGTTGATTTTTTATTCATTCTACATGGTTTTACTATTCTTCTCATACTGAGTAAAAGCGCTTCGCGCTGAGGCTCGACAATTCTAATTTTAGTTTAGTTGTTAGTCCTTTTGATGGTATTTAGTAGGAGTTCTGTTTGTGTGAATTTTTGGGTCAGAAATTTAATTCGAGATTTGTGCCCCAACAACAACTTATAGCTGAATTTGAGTAAAATGCAATATTTCAAGTAGAAATCGCCATTATTTTTCTTAGTACTGATGCGATCTATCTGATTTTATTGCTTCAAGCTTTTACTATTATGTTACCTTTACCACATACATTATACAGGCGTTTCCGGTAAGAATCTCAGTGATTAATTTTTTAGGAAAGCCTCGACCAAACATTTTTCGGATTGGTATGACTAATACCTGCATTTTACCTAAACTACGAAGCGCTTATCAGTCTGTTGATGGAAAAGAAACAATCAGAACATGCATTTTTCAAACATTTTAAAATATTAAGAAACGATAAAAAAAAAACTATGAAATCTTTCGGCTGTGGTAGTCAACAGCTTAAATATACAACTATTCTTTAACAATAATATATAAAACAAGTAATATAAATTTTTTTTCAAGTCAATTCCTACTTAGATTAACAAAGACATTTTTTTAGTTACATTTATTAAATACCATTAATATAAATATGTATATACATATGACAGAATCACTATATTGAGTGGCAAAACACCTTTTAAATTAACACTAAAAAGTTTTAACCACATTAAATTTGTAATTACATTTTTTTAAAAAAAAAGTTGAATATAATTAGGAAGAATCTATCTTAAAACCAGTGTAAATGAAATGCTAACGTCTAACTAGCATATGATTTGATTCAGGTTATGTTAAATCTTAATCACACAAATTTAACCAAGCTTTTTAATCCATTGGGGCTGCCATCTAGAGGAATGCTATCGACTGAAATTTCTCTCACAAACTATAATTACTTAATTAAATTTAATTAATGAATTTATATTTGATAAAAAAATGTATTAGCATCAAGTGCTATCCACTAGAGGCTTTAAAAAAGTATTTGAACTTGAGTGGATGAATAAAAAGTGTTTTATTAATGATTGAAAATTTGAACAAGATATATAAATAAATATATAGGGAGAGTGTGAACTAACAGTTAAAAATGAAAAGTTTACGCTTTGATAAATAAAAATTATTTCTAAGGAATAACAAAACTTACATTTATCAGTAATATGAATTGTGGAATTTTCAAAGCAATAAAATATGACAGTGAAGATTATATAATCAATATGCAGGTTTGAAAGCTTTCACACAAACATTATGTTGGTCATTTTCATTTAAATTTAATGCAATTTCAGCTCGTCATCACAACTTCAAATTAAGTTTGATTCAGCATGCAAATAAAGTCGTATCTAACTAATTTTCATTCGCATTAGTATTTTTCAAAATGGGCTTTTCTAGAAAAGCTATTAAACTTAAAAATCCTTTCACATAAGAGGGTTGCCCGAATACATCCATTGCAATATCACTTGCAGAATACATTAGACGTTTGATATTAGGTACTTGAAACGAATTCCGTTACTTCAAATTACATTTACTCTTGGAAAGTATCTCTTTCTAGACTAAACAGGGTCTTCTATAGAAAATTTGAAATTTAATTTTAACAGGAAACTTAATGAAGTATACATTTTTCCTGGAAAATGGTTTTAGTGATTTTGTCGCACGCGAACGTTATATTAAAGGAATTGTAAGTTATAATATATACATGTCCATTACTTAAAAACCAACGAGAAATAAAATGAACTAAACTTGCGATGCATTAATTAAGTTTCCGAGTAATTTGATTTTTAAGACAAAATTGTGGTGAAAGTTATGTCTTTATAATTTTTTGAAGCATTTAATGCCTCATTACAGCTTTTATACATATAGTATAGTGCATATATATAATTTTTTACTTCGGCTTGAGGTAGCATGCCCGTCTCGTAAGCCTAATGTTGCGGGTTCGATCCCGGCAGGAGTCGATAGATTTTCTGGATGCGAAAATCGTAGGCACGCATGTCATATGGTTATGTGGCATGCAAAAGATCCCTTGAGTATCAATTTGGTTCTGGTACTCTCAGCAAAATTAAAATCATGGCATTATTTAGCATCCGACGAGCTTGAATTAATATTAGTTCAAGCGTCAAACTTTGGTAGAAGGAGCCACCACTAGATGGTGTCACCAATAAAATGGCTCTCACACTGGGGACTTGTCGTGTCTGTAAGGACTATACTGGCTCATGCAGCCCATTTGAAAGAAAAAAATACTTTTTACACAACTTATAACTAATTAAAAAATTGATTGTCCCTATGCTGGTTACTGGAATGGCTTAAGACCCCGAAGTAAATAATTTATAGAGTTTTTCTAAAGAAAATTGAAACATTTTTGTTCAATAGAACTAAAACAAACAAAAAAGAAAGAAAAAAGAAAAAATAATCACCACACATATAGATCAGTTCAAATAACACATTTACTTTAAATGGAGTTTGTTCATAGATTACTGACTTCTTTGTATTATCTGTTACTTTATTTTTATGCCATAAGTTCTAAAAAATAACTTAGCTAGTAACGACTATTTTACAGAAGTATTGGGTATAATTTATTGAAAACGTTGGCAATTCTTTCAAAGGAAATTTTAAAGAAAAAAATAAAAAGAGAAGCATTATGTGTACATAAAAATTTCCCTAAACAATTAACACTGTAGTATAGTATAAGATTGTATTATCTACTTATATGAGATCAAATGACTCTGTTGTCACTACCAAAAATAACTTCCACTCTTTAATAACAAAGAACAGCTTTATTTTTAACAGCTAAAGCTAAATCACCTCATACCTCATACAAACTCACAAACTTTACTCTCGGACTCTCTCTCATACTAGGGGGTTTGCAATCCCGTGTTATATTTTCAATCCTGCGAATTCGGGAGTACATTATCCAAATCATGGGATCCCGGGATTGGTCCCGGGATTAGGATTGGACTATTTATTAAAAATACTTACATATTAGCATAGTTGAAATTGCATAATAAAACTGAAAATTTAATTAAAAATGACTTAATATTAATTTTATTGAAGCAAGTAAAAAAACTTAATTCTTCATAAAAAACAAATACAAATAGTAGATAATGAAATTAAAAAAAAACATTTATTCATTTCTTGTGTTTCTGTAAATAAATTTTTAAGAAACACTGCTCGTCCAGCGTTTCATCATTCAAACGGCTTCTTATTTTCGTTACAAATTGTTCTGCCGAAGAAAATGCTCGTTCGGATTCTATACTAGTAGGTGTTATCGTCATTTAATAGGAATATGTTCTTTTCAGGTATTCACCACGTCTCCATCCATTTTCAATAAAAAGAAACATTTATTTTTGAATTTTTGATGAAAGTGTCTCAAATCTAATAGATTGCATCTGGGCATATACCTCTTTCATAACTTTATCTAGTTCTGCTACACTTAATGGTTTTTATGTTTTAAATTGATCCAGTTATTGAACCAGAATGTGAATCAATTTCAAGTGTACCTTAATTGAAATAGGAGATCCAGTTGCATGAGCTGTTAGCCATGGAAAGGGACTTGAAGTGTCTCAAGTATTTCAAGTAGGCCCGCTATTAATTAATGGCATTTAATTAAAGAAGGAACTGTGACAAAATCTATTCTTGAGATGTTGCTTATTTTATTGTGTAAGTATTTCAGTGGGACACTTAGATCAGTGCAACTTTCTCCCATACGAGAAATAAGAGCTGCATATATTTTTTTACTTATAGCACTTATAATTACACAAAAAAGTCTACGTATATATTTCATAAGCAAAATATAAATTTTCTAAAAATTAAATTCTTAGAAAATTATGATCAGAAAATTTTTTTAAAATATAATTCAGACAAAAATTAAATCCTGGGAATAGTTATTTTAATCTCGGGATTTGGGGATTGAAAAAAACACCAGGATCCTGGGATTTCGGGATCCCGGGAATGCAATCCCTATTTCATACGCTCCTCTCTCTTTCCTGTCATGCAGATCAATCTCGTACTATTGGGGATACAATTGTATCCCCAATAGTGCGAGCCGTGGCCGCAATTGGGCCGTGGGTAGCCTAGTGGTTAGAGCATCGGACGCCAGACCGGAAGGTTCGATGCCCGATGCCACCAAATACCCGCCGAGTGCACACGGAGTACGTGCTCGTTAAATCAGTGGGTCCGAATGGTGTCGCCATCTATCGTGAGCAAAATCGTACTGTCTCCTTCATGGGCTCAAAGCTTAGGCTAACGACAGGCGTATCTCTAGCCCGTTGCCATGATGAATTTCGTGGGCCTCGATCTGACTACGCCAGACAGGTGGCATAAGTAACAACAACAATTGTACAACACCACCATCTATATCTTAAACTGACTATACATTTAAAAAAATTAACTACCAAATAAAATAAATTTACTACATTTACAAAAATTAACTACCAAATAAAATAAACTGATTAAATTTAATGATCTATTAATCAATTTAAGTTTAATGTGATTTATTAGGTATATAAGTTCATTAAATTTAGCACAATCTATTTTTTATGCAACTAACACAAGAACTTTATAGTTCAATTCCTTCTAATTACATTTGATAAGTTTTTGCACAGTAGCTTGTCTGTGGTTTGTTGCTACGAACCTGAAGAGGCATAAAAAAACATGTCTGTGCCTAGTGAAGAGGAAAAGAAATAAAATTAATGCACATTTTTTCTGTTTGGAATTAGCGATTTAATACATTTTGATTGATTATTCGATTGGTTTCGCTTAATTAATCCTTCAGCATTTAGAAGGAGACAAATTATTGCGATGCGTTAATGCATGAAGGAGCTTTTGATGATCTTTTCGTGACATTTTCCTTTTCTAAAAGGGTTTTTATTTACCTTCAATTTTTTTCTTCTATTGTTTATTGTATATACAAGGTTTATTTAATGTGCATAAAATGAATAGAGTGGCGTAGTTGATAATTTTTAATAGAAGACCTCATTGCAATACAAAATCGCATGAAAACATACACTTTTAATCTGAATATGAATCAAAGATCAACAATAAATCACTCTAGTTCTGGAAATTAACTTTGTAGTTTTTAGTAAAATTCCAGCGTTGTCGCAGAAGCACTTTTTTGTATCATTGGTGGTGTTATGTAAATAAGCAAAAATACAATGAATTAAATATGTCATATCTAACTGTAAACAAATGTTTTTCGTGATACTGTAATAAATTTATTTATACATAAGATATAATTAGTAAAAATGGTTCGTAAAAAGAGTTGAATTTAACTGAAGAGAAGCCACAAGAACGATTTGACAGTGCTTTCTCGAAAAATACGCTTACGTCATAATCATAGATATGATTTTCAGAAGCATCCATATGGTCGCCAAGCCGCCAAATTTAGCCGCCAAAAATGATGCCTTGGTTGTATCGTCAATATTTTGCCAAGTTTTCACTGAAACGTCATTATAATTTAAGGGACGGCGTGAGGGGACTTGGATATGCCATTCGTTCTGAAACGTACGCAATTCCCTGTAAGACTAGTATTTGCTATGACAGTTAACAAATCACAGAGACAAAGCTTTGAAAAAGACTGTTTGTGAGTATCATTGAAGGAAACAGTATTAACTCATGGACAACTGTACGTGGCTCTGTCAAGGTGCAGAAGTGCAAGAAGAAGCACAGGTGATTAGGAACATTGTTTTTGAAGAGGAGTTAAACTGAAGTACAAATTAAAATGGGAAGATGAAGACTGGAAATTAATTTTTTTCCTGCTTACAATACATAAAAAAAGAGATCTACATAATACATGTAATTACAGTTTTACAATTCGAACAATGAGTACGCACAGCTGTACACTGGGGATTGGTTCATCGATAGGCAGACAGAAGGTACACCCTCCCCCCCCCTCAGTACCAATAATATCTTTTTCAATTAAAAATGTTTTTAAGTGATGTCAAGTTAGAATACACGACGAACTTTGGTGCCTGATCTATACTAGTCAGTTCATTTTGGGTGACATTTTGATCACTTGAACTGGTATATTATTTTCCAAATAACTTTTCCAGAATTAACAAAATTTACCAATAATATAACAGGATTCATTATCCTGTATAATGCTGTTTTGTAAAATAAAATTCCAACCCATGAACTTTCTTTTATTAATGTGTATCTCTTTTGCAGTTCTTGCTTAAAATTAAAATTAACAAGAATTTTAGTTATCTTAAATAATAATTTAAAGTTTAACAAGAATACTTGAAAACAAATTGTTTATATCATATTTTTTGTTTATTTCTTTACACATCTGATTTTTATGTTAGTTGAAATTTTAATGAAATTGATATATTTGAAAGGACACTTGTCTTTAGTCCCTTTGAAAAATTGAAGATGTAAAATAATTCTCAAGGTTGCAATTAACATCTACGTAATAAAGTAATTAAGCAAGTAAATGATTAATTAAAAAACTTCAGCATTGTTACCAATGTTATCGCTTTTTTTCAGTTCGTACACATTATCGTGAAACATCAATAAAAATTCCGAAGCATTCGAAATTATCATTCTTTTCGTTAATAGAATATATTAAAAGATGTAGTTCCACAGTATTAAGAGATATAAGACTTCTGCTGAAATATTTGAAATAATATTTAGTTAACAGAAAATTTTATGTAATACAAAATCATTTTTCTAGCTTCAACTTTGAATACTTAAGACACATAATTTGCGTAACTATAACATATAACATAATAACTTCATAATATTTATAACACATAACACTCTATACTACATTCTATAAATTAAGAATTAACTTTTACAGGAAGAAAAGTATATATTTCCTATGATTTCAAATGTTACATATGTGTTAAAAATAATTTTAACTGGAAATCTTTTCGTTTGAATAAACTTTTTCCATATGACTTAGCACAACTTTTAACAGCAATAACAGGTTCAAAAATGTCTCCGTAGAAAACGATTTTTCCTACAAGGGTTCTATTTTTGTAGATGCTACTTTTATGGTGGTTTCACTTCATCTGATAGCCCTGGCGCTTTTATAATTCAGATCAATATTCCTGAAATTCTTTTTTTCAGTTGTCATTTTTTTCAAGGACACAACGTTTTTTCCTGCAAAACCGAATGCACTACAGCTCTTTGGTAAGCATCTCTCAGGAATTGATTCAAAAATGTCATAGATTTTATTTTCCTTTCCCCCCCCCTCGAAATAAACGAAAGCTAACTTGGAAATGTGACTGGATATAATCCGAATGAAATGTGTGCTTGTTTTTTACCTTGCTACTTGCTTAATTTAGAGTTGTTGAGATTCTACGTTTTTCAGATGCTATCGAAGATACATCGGATGTATCATTTTGATGTTTTGCTCTGAAGTAAGACACATTCTAATTAAAAAACAATACATTTTTTGTTTGTGAATTAAAGTCAAAAGTATGATTTTCTTAATTACTTATAACAGTGGTACTCAAACTTTTTCGACTCACGGAACCCTTTCAGGGAACTCCAATGCACACACGCACTTATATATCTTAAAATAATAATTAAAGCAGATCAACATGTCATAGGTATTTAATGTAAAGACAACTAAACAATTATTGTTTTCATTAAAAAATAATTACATAATTTATTTTTTAATAATATCAATTTGTGATCCAAATGTTACTTACCCATACATTATATTTATTAACTGGGGATATGCTTGCATTTTTTTTACAACTGTTGATTTCTAGGTCTATTGAAAAATTATCTGCAATCTCATTAAAAAATTTGCATTTAATTTATTTATATATTGTTTTGTAATAACTCACATTAACAAATATTTTTAACTTAAATATATTGTTCTTGATAGCACTGAAGTGGCGCACTTATCCGGCAGGACAGAACTCGTGACCTTTGGATCCGAAGCCGAGTAACTTAACCACCACACCAAAATGATCACCATGGTGCTCAGGTAGTTACTGGCTTATATAGATGGGATTGCTACACATTCCTCTTTCAGTGAATTGGTGGATAGGCGAACGAACGATGCAGTTGTTATATCGAGCTGTGTTAGCTGCTGCGTCACTAGTCGTGACGGCTTTGCCAGATGCGTCATTCGTGCGTGACGGTTTGAGGGTTGCGTCACTATGCGGCGGCTTGAGTTGCATTTGCGGTGGATAGATGACCCCACTACATTTCAGAAGGTTGCCTTTATCTGAGTTCAGCCAGGGTCACCAATGAAGTGGCGCGCTTATCCGGTAGGATAGAACTCGGGACTTTCGGGTCCGAAGCCGAGTAACTTAACAACTACACCAAAGTGATCACCATGGTGATCACCATGGTGCGGAGGTAGTTACTGGCTCATATAGAGGGAATCGCTACAGCACTAAAATGTTTATAGCAGTGTGAGAATATTCCTGTGAATTTTGCATGAATTTGAAACCTAAAATCCGGGAGCTGTTGCAGCTTAAATTTAGATTTAACCGTCAAATTTGTATATATGTCGGGAAGTTGTTCCTTCTCTATTTTAAAAGAGCTTTTTTTTACTATTTTACCACAAATGAAAAATAGGTTCTTCCGTTAGAAAACTATTTAGTTTTTTGAAAAATGTTGTACTAACGAGTTAAAAATTATTTCGGGGAACCCGGGATTGTAAAAAATTGAATATTCCCACGATAGTAGGTAGTATACATAAAGAAAAAAAATATTTAAGTATTCTTTATTATATTATAATGAAAATTAAAGTAATGACAAAATCAAGTTACAATGTTTAAATAAAATTTTCAGTTTTAATGATTCGAATGAGCTTCAGATATACTTGTACTCATATAAACTTCATACAAAACGTGAATCTATTTTGAATACACATTTATAAATTTTCTTTTTTCTTTTTTTATTTTTACTCATAAGACCCCTGGTATGTCTCGTGGAACCGCAGGGTTCCATGGAACACAGTTTGAAGATCACTGACGCATAGTATTGTCTTAAATAGTTTTAAATATTTATCATATATTGAAATAAGTTCTAATTATGTTATTTGTGAAAAATGATAAATAAGTCCATATCATTTAAAAAAGTAACCAATAAAAAAAAAATCATTATATTGATAGTGTAAAATTTTATTCCTAGACAGTAACTTTTTTCTTCTTGAAAATGCTTGCAGTTTACTTTGTTATACAAATTGCTTAGTTGAAATGATGTAAATTACTTCGCATTTCCTGAAAAACTTTCATTTATACATACTGCGGTACATACTTAAATACTCGAAATTGTCTTTCTATTTTGACACATTACACAAATGTATGAAACAAAATGATAATCATTTGGTTTATATTTTTTAAATTGATTATTATTACAAAAAATATACTCAATAAACCAAATGAAGTACTCTCTTTCAAAACTCAGACAAATTAAACGAAATGAACGAGGCGCGTCAGAAAGCTATGTACCGTTTCGTTGTACCACAATTGCAGTGGTAATTTTGATGTTCAACACTTGCACACACATGTCTCTGATTGATTGTCAGCACAGATAATGACACCATTATAGCTATATTGTGTTATTTATACACTTGTTAATGAACATTAAAAATGTTTAAGGTATCCGACTACTTGCGACAACTTTTTTTTAAAAAAAATGGAAATATGGGAATTTTTTGTTGTTTTTAGATTTGTTTAGTACACATTTTAAGAAAGAAATGTTAAAATTAAGAAGAGAAACACAAATTATAAAATGAGAAAAAAAAATGAGTAAAAATTTATCAAAAATAACATAAACGTGGCCCATTCTGTACAAAAAGTTTATGATCAAATTTTCAATACTTGAATTCTGATGGGTTGCTATGTTATTCATTTTTGAAATGACCTTCGGGATAAGAGATATTTTAATTTTTACCAAAACTAGAGCACTTTATCTTAGTTATTATATGAAATTGCGTAAAAAACAGTGTTTATATTTACATAAGGGACTGTAAATTTTGTAATAAAACAGTGATTGATAAATCTGAAGGTTAAAACACTTTTACTATTATACAGAACATACACAAAAAATTTCAGTTAATTATTTTCAAAATTTTTTTACCAATCTCTGGCTACGTTTGAGCATTTTGAAAAAACAACACATTTCGAGTAAAACGCGTTTTAAAGTATGACATATCTTGTTTAAAGTAATGGCACCTGCTTTTACTAAAACACTTGTAGTTTTTGTTCTTGTGAACGGAAAATAATAGACTTGGTATTTTTATAAAGCTAATAAGATGGCCTATAAAGTAGTATCATAAAAAAATTCGTCAATTTTCGGCAAAATTCCCAATTTTAGGGTAGTCGGATACCTTAAGACGATTGCCGATCGTACAAACTGTAAAGTGCTTTCTGTAATCAGTATTTTGAACGCAAGGAATGTTAAGCCAGTTGAAATTAATCGTCAACTTGTAGAGGTTCATGGGGTAAAAGTGGAATGGATGATGAAATGGTGAAAAAAGGGCGGGACAATTCAATGATGGTGTACCAATGTTCTTGGTGAAACACGAAGTGGGCGGCCTTCTGTTATCAATGATGGTCTGGTTGAAAAGGTGAATGAAACATTCTTGAAAACAGTCGGTTCACAATAAGATTGCTTTGTCATGAGTTTCCACAAATTTCATAAATTGTTCGCTGGCGGCATCTTTCTTTGAAGAGGATATAGACAAGTGTGTTTCTTTATATGAAAAGTGCCTAAACAACGGTGGTAACTATGTAGAAAAATAGTTTACGACATGCTCTTTCATGTAAAAATAAATTTTGTTTTGAGAAAAGATTTTTATATTTCATTTTTTCCAAAACGGTACTTAGCTTCTGGACATGCCTCGTATTTAGCATACAGCAAATTACTGAGATGATAATCAATAATAAATATAATGTAATTAAGAAACTTAATATTTTCATATAAATATTTTAGAACAAAGCAAAGCTTATATAGAACGAACGAATTTAGAAATTTTAATGTAAATTTCCAGAGAATGTTAACCCCAAACTGTTTTATGATAATGAGCTTTTATAATGTTAATTAATGTTCCATAGTAACTTGAATAAACATCTCTTTCCAAGGATTTAAATTGTTAAAGATACTCGTATGCAAAACTGAAATCTCTTACAAACATGCCATCATTATCTAGGTTCAGAGCATAATTATTAGAAACTCATCATTACTCTAATTGAAAACATATTTATTACAAATAGAAGATCATTATGTGGTTGCCTTCCAGATGTCGTGTTCAAGTTTCAAATTTACATATTTCCAAGAGGAGATTTGAAAATATTTTCTAATTACGTTGTCAGAGGATTATAGATTAAAAAGGATATGTAATTCGATGAACACGAGAGGATTTAAGATAAAGGGTGCTTCAAAAATTCTTACTTGTTAAAATATTAATCCAGATTTGTGTGTGCGAACATAATCGAAGCTTCCTTTATGATTAAATGGCGTAGTATAAATAAAAAAATAAATAGTACTTAAAATTAAAATTTGACAGTTAACATAAAAAGAAAGTATGTAATAATTTCTTTTACTTAAGGGGACACAATACGATTCAATCGACAAAAATCGGTCGAAAAAATCAAATCTAATTTTCTTAGCCTAAATTATTTTTTACATACTTTTCTATAACTTCACAAAATTTGAAAGCTCTAAATATAAAAACACAGAATTATGATAGCTTTTGCATTCGTTTTTATTCACATCCCTATAGCAAATCAAAACTTTAAACTTCTTATCTCGGAAAGATAAAATAACTAGTTTGTCTTCATTTAAAATGCTATGGCTTTTTTTCTATTGTACCTAATGCTTTGAATTTTTCTTTAACTATTGCTGATAATACATGTAACAAAAGTTGGTATGCATTTTTGAATAAAAGCGATCCTTAGTTTTTAAAATATAATTGAACTCAGAATTTGTACATTTTTTAAGGAATTTTCAATAAGCATTCATAAAAAGAAGTATTGCACTAATACCAATCATCTTATCGCAAGAACCATAACAACTTCTGGAAAACATAGTTCGACGTACTTGTAAATCACATTTCATGCGTGCACATAAACTTTTGTAGGAGGAATGGCATTTTAAAATCACTTCACAAATTTTAAGTTTTTTCCTTAAAAAAGGAAATGGCTAGCTTTTTATGAAATTTTCAGCACAAAATCGGTTTTATATAGTATACACACATATATATAGGAGGCAACCAAAAAAATTTTAAATTCTTAAATTAAAAATTTTTGCGTGAATTGTACTATGTCTCAGGTTTTTGTTTACATTACCAAATTTAATGCATAAAAATAGCATTGATTGATAGAGGAAAGAAAAAGGTTATGTAGTTAGGAAGAAATTTTTATTGTGATGGCATTGCTTTAGATAAACATGGATACTCTTCAAAATACGTTACGCTCTTAAAATAACATTGAAGGAATTTTTGGGTATGTTACATACTTTTTAACCACTCCTTCCTCGAATTTTGAAATATCAACCGTAAGAGTTTTAATTTTAAAAATTTTTGTACTGTATCATTTATATCAAAAAATGAGTTTTGAATTTAATTTATTTCAATTTATTTCTCATAAGTCTTCTATTTATAACTCTTTTGACGTTAACACGGAATTTATAGTTTTATCTATTAAGTTTGAAAAAAATGTACTTTGATTTGTAACAAGAACAATTTTAATACGAACAATACGAAAATTTGTGAGTATTTAACGTTTCAATATATAATATAAGTATCTACAAACTTTTAATAAATAGCGTAACTTAGTGTTATAACTATTCCAAAATCTATTAAAAACTAAAAACTAACATTAATGTTTTATTAATGATTCACTTATTAAAAAAAAATTCTGTTTTTCTTTATTTGATAGTTAATTATGTTTATAAAAAATGAAAAGAGTAAATAGTCTGATTATCTAAAAAGTTTTACAAATAACTATTATAAATTATACTTATACCTTTGTTTTCACTTAAAGTGTTTTATTTAGTCTAAAAAAATAGCTAACATTTTTTCGATGAATATTTAGTACTGTAAAATTAATGCTCTGCTTCAAAAATACACCAGTGATATCCTAATCAAAAAACAAACAAACCTGAGTTTATAAAACTATTCCAAAATAAACAATGAAATTTATTTGGGATTGAAAAGAGAGTACTTCAAATTTTATCTTTAAATGCCATCGTAGATAAAAGAAGCTCTTCAGTCTTTTTTACTCATTTAACGTTTTGCCAATCATTTCATCTCCACACGGAAATACTCATATTGAGAACTAGAGAATAACCTATTTATATTGAAATATGCTATTATTTGTCAAAATCGAGAGTTGAATATGTAAATCAGAATTCCGCCTAGGTTTTCTCAAATTTAGCTTCTAATTAAATCTATACACGAACACGAATCAGTTAACGGCACCAATTTAGCAAGCTATTCGACTCTTTAATATTCGTTGTGCTTGGAATTTACCTCTCTAGAAAGTAATTTATATTCATGGGCTATACCAAGGGGGTAAAACAGAGGTATTTGACTTTTAAAATTTCAGTGAGAAAGCTCTGTTCTTACATTTTGATTTTTAAATCAACAAAGCAGTGTCGAAGGGGCGAGAATAGATGTGAAGTATTTTGAGAAAAGAGTAAATGGAATGAATAATCGCGCGCACACAGTTCTGAAAATATTTCCACAGCTTCGAAGATGGAAATTTTCTGCATCTATTTTCACCAGAAAAAGCACACCTTTTTTTTTCTTTCTGGTTTTGATTTACATCATTTCAAAGCTGTGAACTGTGTGGGCGACGATTTATATTCTCTACCGAAGAGAAATCCAGAAAATATAGAAGAAAAAAAAATGTATAAATTGAAAGGAATACTCTTTTGGTTTTGAAATAACATCGAAAAATCTAAATATTACTGTTTGATTATAAAATATGAGGCCTTTTTCCATATAAATTTATTTAAAAGTTTGAAGATGTTAAATCATATTTCTTGTATCAGTATCAAATAAGTCTTAGAAGTAGAAGATTTTGAAAAAAATGAGGCATGGGATAGTATATAAGAGTATCCAAAACAATATATACTTTATGGTATTTGAATAAAACATACGGGGAAAATGTAAATGTCAAATAAAAAAAAATTTACGTTGTGCTATCAATATAAAACATGGATAACTACACATCTTATAAGAAATAAATTTATTAAGGTACCTTTCAGAGATTTATTCCTAACAGTTAGATAATATACTAGATTATGCACTGCGGAAAGGGGGGGGGATGCTGCTGAAATATTCTTTACATTCTGACAAAAAAAAAAAGCATTTGTAAGTTCCATGGCAAGACTTCAGCGATTGATTAGCACGCAATTTGTTAACCTTATGGCTTAGTTAGAAATATACGTAGCAAGAATATTGGATGAAGATAAGGCGCACAAATTTGTGAATTATTTCACAATGATTTAAATAAAACTACAATTTAGAGCAGGGGTCGGCAACCTATGGCACGCGTGCCACATGCGGCACGGGCAACAATTCTCTTCTCAGTGGCACTCAGCCCTGCTCAACAAATTTGTCAATATTTGAATGGATGGAAGTTGATAAATTTGTATTGGACCTTATTTGACAAACACCTAAAGAATTACAGACATTTACGGGAATACGAAAAAATATTAAAGATAACTCCAAAAATAAATTTACAGCTATTTTGTAAATTATTGAACGTCATTACTGGAGAGATTTAATCGTTTGAAGAGAAAAAATTGCATGTATTCTGCTTTCTCTCTCTCTCTCAGATTTTGGTTTCACATATCTAATTAAAAAATATTTCTTCATATGAAAAAAAAAATTGAGTCCACAAAGAATTTTTTTTATTTATCTTTTTATTTAACTATGGAAAATACTTATATTTTATGTTGTCTATTTCTTATTTTAATAAATATGTCTATATACGTACAATTTTAATCTTTTTATCTTTGTTGAAGAAATAATATATTTTATGTGATGTTTTTTTCTATGTTAAGAAATGTCTTTAAATGATGTAAAATTAATATAAAAAAAATTGTAAATCTATATTATTGACCTCTGTTCTCTAACTCTGCAGTTATTATCGCAGGAATCGAAATGTTTCAAACATGTTCTACTGTGTGGCACGCTGAATCATATTGGTAGATTGGTTTGACATGCCGGAGCTAAAAGGTTGCCAACTCCTGATTTAGAGTGTCAGCAAGATTCCTTACTCATCGCTTAACTTAATGTTTCATTGAACAACATGCAATATTCAAGCGTACTGAAT
The DNA here is from genome assembly GCA_019973975.1 of Trichonephila clavata. Classification (NCBI taxonomy): domain Eukaryota; kingdom Metazoa; phylum Arthropoda; class Arachnida; order Araneae; family Nephilidae; genus Trichonephila; species Trichonephila clavata. The sequence continues at coordinate 85,261 of BMAO01033378.1, forward strand.
TTTAAACATTTCCTGGAAACTATAAGAAATATATCAATAATCTAAATGAATTGATTTAATAGTATTTGAATCAAGATTCTACTCTTATAATATTTGGGTTGGGTTTAAATTAACGAAGACGTACACATCTGTTTTACTGAAATATTTTTTGTTTTCTTATACCTATTCATAATAAAATTACAGCAGCATATTTCAATTATTATGAATAAAATACTTATGAAGGTGTAGAACCGAGGTTTAGTGAAAAAAGAAAGCATTTACGATAAAATTGTTTTTGAAAAACAAACATTTCTAGAGCATCTGATAATGACATCTGATAAAATTGACAACTTAATTCTGACATAGTTAGTACATTTTTGAATCATTTTTTGTAAGAAACTTTATTAATGTTTATTTGCTGCATTTTAATGCATTATTTTATATTATATTTTACCAGGCGCCCCCCAAAATAACCGACGATTTGAAAAATCAATTATAAAAAGATGGAAGATGTTAGAAAGTATGGTTTGCTGCATTCTACTATGGTGACCAAGGAATGTATTATCACAGTGTTCCAATTAGTTACCAAGTTCGACAACAGATGACGCTTCTGACTGGAAACTATGAAAAAATGATTTACATCAGCATTCTGGTGTGTGTTTCAAAAATAGTTTACTCATTGTGAAACACACCTGAAAAAAAATTAGTTAAAAAATTCAAAAACAGTTACTAAATTCGTATGGCGCTTCTGACTGGGAAAAACTATGAAAACTGTTTTATGTCCATTTCGTTTAACACATGAGCATTCTGACGGGTGTTTCGTGAATTGTTTGTTCGTTGGAACACGCCATACAGTCAGACGTGTCCGACCAAATGGACAAAAACATTTTTTTATAGTTTTCTCAGTCAGAAGGGCCACCTGTTGATGAATTAGTAACGAATTTTGAAGCTTAGAGCAAATAAATACCCTGGCTACCAAAGCAGAATGCAGTAAACCATACATTTCTATCACCTACCGTTTTTTTTAAATCATCGGCCATTTTAAGAACACCTACAATTGCATTCAATTGATTTATGCTATGTCATATTAATTAAATTCTTAACAATCGCATAATTTTCAAGAAAATGTTGATAAAAATGTCTATTTTTTATTCAAGTAAATTGTGTTCAAATAAGTGTAATTTAAATAAACTAGCTAAATATAAACCAACTATCTCCAAGTACGTTATAAATAGGCTGATGTATAAAATAAGAAATAAAATATAAATCGGATTGCTTTTAATCTTCTGGATGCACTCCAGCTCTGAAATAACTCGGACCTGGGACATAGCTTCCGCCGTATCAATGATACGAGCTCCAACAAGTGCAAATACAAAATCGTAAAATATTATCAAAAGGGACCCCCAAAGAATTTTAATACAGGGCCCACTTAGGATTAGCTACGCCCGTGTCACGAGAAATTGAGAGCAAAATCTTAGCCCTTTCTTTCGATAGGAAAGAGAAGAAAAAGCTTCACACACGCAACATGACATGATTACTGTGCACAGTAAGAAAATATTGGTTCAAAGAATTTTCTTTTCAATACTTTGAACCAATATTTTCATTTGCCATATATTTTGCTTGCTTTGGATATAGTAATAATTACCTAACCTAGAAGTCCTTAGCATTGAAAATTTTTTTTGAAACATTGTTTAACAGCAATTACGCATAAGGTAATAAGAAATTTTTTTAAATGCCTTACAAAAGGCTTATTTAACCATCTCAACGAATTATATTAATTATTTTTGATTATACTACTGAAAAACAAATTAAATTTTTCATAATGAAATCTTCCAAATGGATTTTTTACTTGAATGAATATCTTACTGATAATTAAATTCCTTTCTCAATCTCATTACTTTAGAAAAGGCACATTATATATATATATATATATATATATATATATAAAATTGTGCATCATCTTAATTAAATTCCTCTTGTGTTTATATCAATGACATTAATTAAATATTATTCGTCGGTAAGTTTTACTTCAAGGTTTTTGCTTAGGATCTCAAAGCCCACTAGAAGGACACGTAAAGAATGAAAATCTTTTGGAATAAAAGAACAAATGATTGATCGTCTCTTAAATAAATAAAAAAGACTGAGATTCATAAAAAAATTTTTTTTAATAAAACTTGAAGATAAAACCTAATTACGCGCATTATTTAACGGTTATTTCCTTTATTTTTCATTGTAAATACCTCATTACCTCTTAAATACGAATGTGTGCTTCACTTTTAAAAAGTAAGGGTTTTTGAAAGCTTTTTTTCACGAATTTAATGCTACAAAAGATATAATAAAGTGGATATATTAAAGATCAGTTTCATTTATGTATCATCTGTCATTTGATTAGCACAACGGATATTTTAAATTATTTTCAAAACGCATGGAAAGCATATATTTATACATAGTTTTCAATAAATTCTTTTGACATAAGATCATGTTGAAGTATTTTCAGTGTTGCTTAAAATTCCTAACATACTCTCTCTGTCCCTTAAAAATATCCTAAGAATTCCGAAATTTTCAAGTATCATGCTAAAAGTTTTCCAATATGTTTTTATAATTTAATTAAATTCTGGTTATATAACTGGATTGTTATTTGTTAATTTATGAATTTTATGGTAAACATATATACAGAAATATATATATATTGCTAATAAAATAGGGGAGTACATGGATTTAACGAAATTACGCAAATATTCCTTCTCGTTCTCGTAACTAATGTGAAACAAAACATCCATAATCTAAAATGTAGCAGAAAGCAGAAGAGAAAACTTCATATGCAAATCAACGTTCATGGGGGTCAAAAACCATAAAAAGGGAATAAGTGCCGAAATCGTGATTTCGTAGTAGCTATTGCTTTTGCTGTCTCAGTGGGGAAATTCAACCTTTCGGCTATTCTTTTGAAAAAATAGGACTGGAAAATGTCTTGACATCGTGATCTATCGGAATCGATAGCTTGGTGTACTATCTGGAGAATGGAATCATGGAAAATACACAGAACTGTAGTGTATGCTGTTAGAGTAACAATAAGTGTCCTTGTAATACTGTGGAATCGATTCTAAGAAACAGGGCATGTTTGACGTCGCCCAGGATAAAGTTTTCCTCGGGTTACCACTGCAAATAATGACCGATATATCCTGTAAACAGCTCGTTTAGACAGAACAACCAATACGACGCGGATTCCAAGACAGTTTCTTTTGGAAACTGGGCGAAGGGTCTCAAGCCAAACAATCCGAAATTGGCTTCATGCGGATTGTCGGTATGCATGTAGGCCAATGGTGCGTATTCGTTGACAGCAAGACACCTTGCAGCCAGAAGAAAGTGGGCTGCTGAACATCGCGAGGTTGGATGCAAAGTGATCGGAGTCAAGTGCTGCTTACGAACGAGTCCAAATTCATTTTAGAGTGTGACACCAGACATGTTTTGGTATGTCTAGAAAGTGGTACTTGAAATAACCTAATATTCGCTAAGGAAAAATCATATTACAGACTAGGTGGTTTGACGGTATGGGCTGGAATCAGCATAAGGACGCACAGACCCGTTTATAATATGGAATGGCAATTTGGCGCGCGCGGCTCAAAGATATACAAATGAGATCTTAAGACTCATTTGGTGATTTCATTTGGTAAGGACTCATGTTGTATCTTACGTGTAGCCATTGGTGATTCCTTTCTTTTATGGCTAGATAATGCCAAAAATCATACAGCTCGTCTTGTGGAGAACTTTCTTGAAGTTTAAAAAATACAGCGTTGGAGTTGATGCTTGGCACTCATGCGGACGACTCATTCAGAGAGATCACTGTCTTCGCTTACTGTTAGGGACGTGAAGATTGCACTCCTTGAAGAGAGGAACCGTATTCCCCAAAGTCTCACCGATAACCTCAACCCATGCTAAACAAGTGTGTGGTAATCCTAGCAGTTTGGGGGAACCACACACCCCATATTAAACAACCTATATCAATTCTAAGAAAATCAGTTTTTTGTCATTTACACGTAACCAAATTTTTGACTTGAAGCACCATTTCATGTTCTTTATACCATTTCAAAGAATTAAAGTGCCCATACGATTGTTTTTTTGCTTCTTTTTTTAAGTACTGTGTTGTTACACTTGTACTCTCCATTTTATGCAACATCTTAGCCTTTTCGCCCACCTGATCTTACCCCCATGAGCCTTCTCGTCATGGAAATTCTTATAAGATCAAGTTTACCGTGAACAATACACAGTCTTAACGTGTGTGTGAAAGATTGCATTTTTCCGCGTTTCAGTGGCATTAATGCTGGCATATTGCGTTCCGCTGTAGAACACACTTTCGCGTTTTAAAAGGGTAGCGGAGAAGGAGTGATCTGCAGTGCAATGTGTTGGTGATTTTTAGTCTAAAACAAACCATGAGTACATGATCTCAAGTGTCTGTTGTCCAAATCTCAAGTCTTTATTACCCGTAAAACACAGGACACTGTCCTTTGAGCTGGGAAAATTTAATTTCGGCAACCCTGTATATATATAACATTCTTTCCCCCGAGAACTGTTTCTTAAATTTCTGGGTTCGTATTCACTGTTTCACTGTATTATTCACTGTTTCTAATTAAAATTCCATCTAAGGTTATATAATAACGTACGGATAAAATATTACCAAAATGTAACGAATTGTACTTGCTCATTTATAGGGAATTCGGTTTTTAAGTAAGGATTATATATATATATATATATATATATATATATATGCTTTAAAATATTATTTATATAATTCAAAAGGTTGTGTGTGTGGATATCTTAAAAATATTAACTCTCCCTCTGTGGGAATATTGAATTATGTCTTTTGAAAGATCTAAGAATGACAATTTATTGAAAAATTAATTCATATATATCATGAGGTATTGTTTTACACTAGGTTTATGTTGAATATGATTTTCATTTTATTGTTTCAAGTACATTGTTTGTAAAGCTGTATATATAATCCTTGTTTTGATTTTATGATTCTAGATTTCTTTTTCTTTTGAGTAATTCTCTCATTTCAGTTTTTAAGTTCTACGCATTAAAAATCAATTATTAAAAACTATTGGTAATGATTTCATTTAGATTTCCCTGTCTAACAGTGTGTATTGTAACATATGGCTTAAGATATCTCGTATATCCAATTTTATTATATTCTGCATTCTATTCAGAAATAAAGTGGATACCAAACTCTTTTCACACATTCTCAATAGAATCGATATTTAAAAGTTAATTGCCCCTGCTCTCATTTCTGCCTTTTGAATCTACAGAAAGTTCATTTATTTCTAAACATATAAAGTCTACTGATTGCTTTATTAACATAATGAAAGAAATTTGTGTATGTCTCTTTTCTAATGTTGTAAAGTAACGGTGAAAAGATTTTTTTTTTGTTTTCATTCCGTCAAAACTTGATCAAATCTTAAAGATAGCAAGTTAAATAAAAATGAAACCACATTTACTCCCAGTTTAAACGATTTATTTTTCAGTTAAGATCATTAACTATTAAAGCTATGGATTCAAGTTTCTTACTTTGTGTTGACTTTACAAAACACTTTTCGGAGTTTAATTTTTTTTTAGTTTTACTAAGCACTTTATTTGCTTTAGATAGTTAGCGTAATGAATTTTTTTTCTTTCCCTAAACTTGACTAAATTGTTTAAAAGAGAAATGGATAATTTATGCATTTCTAAAATCTATTTAGAAAATTTATTTTTTTCTTTAAAAGATTTTTACATTCTGCTGTATTTTTTAGTTTTTTATATTTTTTTTTAAAATAACTCACCATTCACAGAAAATCCTTCTACAATATGGTTATATTTTATTGAACATACAATTTATACGGAGGTTCTTTGTTCTGAATGTAAAACATATTTTTCTGTTGCACCTACGTATGTACACTCACGGACAAAAAAATTAGCGCACCAAGAAGGAGTCGTCAAAATGAAACGAAATTTTACATACGTAATGACTACTTTGATATAAGTAATAGATTAGAAAATCAAAGAAAAAGGATAATTTATTTCTGAGAAAAAGGCAAAAGAACGGAGTATCTAATACCCTGTTGAACCCACTCTAACGCAAATAAACGATGCGATACGATCGGGCATTGAGGCATACAAGTTCTGTATGATGTCTTGATACATTTCGTTCCATATTTGCTGTAACCTTGCCTCTTGTTCGCTCAAACTCGTGGGATGCCCAACTCGCCATCCCAAAGGATCCCAGATATGCTCAATTGGAGACGAATCTGGGGATCAGGCAGACCAAGGAAGGGTAGTAACAGTGCGGAGACAGTCTTGTGACCCCCTTGCCATGTGAGGCCGAGCATTATCTTGTTGAAAAATGGCTCCTGGGAGCCGCTGCATGAGTGGCAAAACATGTGGTTGCGGGATATCAGGGACATACCGCTGGGCTGTCATGGTGCCACGGATCAATACTAGGGGTGACCGTGTATTGTAGACAATGACACCCCATACTATCACACTAGCTGTGGGAGCGGTGTGTCGCTGTAAAGCAAAGGCAGGATTGAGGCGTTCACCACAGGGGTCTCCACACACGAACACAATTGTCATCACGGCTGAGATTGAATCTGGATTCATCGCTAAAGACGACCTGGTTCCATTCCGCTTCAGTCCAGTTTCCTCGTGTGTGGCACCACTCCAAACGGAGGCGTTGATGGGTGGCCGTCAAGGGCAGCACACGTAATGGGCACCGCGATCCCAAATGTCCTTCATCCAGGCGCCTTCGTATGGCTCGAGAAGACACCTGTTCGTGAAGGTGCTACCTGTGCCTGGATGGCGGCCGATAAAGAAGTTGGCTGTACGTGTGCATTTCTTATGATACGACGGTCTTTTCGACGACTGATCAGTCAAGGGTGTCCTGAGCCTGGTCTTCGTGTAAATGACATCTCTCGGATCCACTGGTCCCAACACCTCCTCACAACATAATCAGAGAGGCCTAATTGACGAGCTACTCGCCTAGTTGACCACCCAGCTTCCATCATGCCGATGATTCTCCCCCTCTCAAACTGCGACAGCTGCTCATATTGTCTTCGAAAACGGCGTAATGGCATGCCTACCTCATTCTTCCCTTGTAAACGATTCAGCACTCTCAAACAAGCTTTGGTTACCTGTTTTATACTCCCCTAAAAACGACGTTAATCGCCCTCTACCGGCAATACGTAATGCGCAATCACGCAACATTCCTAATCATTTGCATATCTCCCCGACATTTACCTTCATATCAAGTATCGTTACGATCCCGCAATTATTTCATGGTGCGCTAATTTTTTTGTCCATGAGTGTCTATATGTGTGAGCATATATACACTTTTGGCCGTTAAACTTGCAATACTAAAAACAGGAATGATACAAGCGTCCTATTCTTATGAAAAAGAGATGTTGGGATATGAAAATGATTAGTTTTAAAAAGAAAAAAGTACGCAGAGGGAAGAATGGCTTTACAAACTATGTATAAAAGAAAGGTTACACAGCGGGTTTTCCTTCGGAAATCACATTTGAATGTTGGTTATTCTGAGAACATCGCTTTCTGCATCGCATAAGGAGGAACAGTTACCAGTAGAAGTAACAATTCGATAGCGGCAGAGGATCGTAGCTAATTGAGAATGCAATTTATTGTTCCACGATATTGCTACAGGTGTAGGTTGTGTGTGGAGTCCAGCGGTTGTCAAGCGGATACAAAACCGATGGTTACATGTGGGTTATTCTGATGGGCCATATTGGATCTGAACGGCCTGCTGCCACTAACGTCCAAGAGCACAGATACTTTGTCAGGTTAACCTTGAAAAACTGTATAGTCACATCACGAACTTTGAGTCAGGAAATTCACATGTTCATTGCAAGTATCTGCATGCGACATCTGGACCAGGAATATCATGGATTGGATTAGAATTGCTTTCAGCTGTGTGTTAGGCTTTGAACTGAGCTTCGATTACTTGGGGGGCGTATCTAAAGAAGCTGCGGGCAATGATGAATTACTCACCGGACTACCTATTGCAACACTACCTAGCAGCCAGGAATTATGTTATGGAATGCCATTTCATTTGATAACGGACTTTTTTGGTTGTCATGCGAGACACACATCTCGGAATTTCATGGATACGATTCAACTCCCTGCAGCTTTGCCCTTCCTTTCATGGCCTTCTAGGCTTATATTTTTAAAGGATAATACCTGGACGCACACGGCAAGATTTTCTACTTCTTGTCACCGTGTTTGACCATCCCTTCTCTGGCATGAGCACTTCTCACTATACAGCTTGCTGAGTTGCCCTTCCCTTCACAGATACCTAGACTTAGAAACAGCAAGATAATTTCTTATTGCACTCGGCATACCTTTTTTCTACTTGTTTTCCTGTTTCTGAAAAACTTTCCTGGACGGCTCCATCACCAGATTTCACCCAAATAGAACACATTTGAGCTCTGAAGAACATGCATCTCCGGTCCTTCCTGGAACGTGCCGATGTAACTTGTCAATTGAACATTCCAGAGGAGGACATTCACCAATTTTATGAGCCAATGCCTAGCTGGATAACAACTTGCATTAGGGTCAGTGGTGGACCAACGCATTATTTAATTTGTAGCTGATTTCCAAAGTAAAGCATCCAATTCCTATGATACTGCTAGCATTTCATTTTCATTCATTTAATATACTGATTTGTGTTCCATCAAGATAACTTCTCGGTGCGTCGCTTTTTATTTTATGGAGTGCATTTTTAAAATTTAGAAATTCTTAAATCGCAAAATTTTTCTTTTAAAGAGAAATTCTGCTCCGTCAAAATATTTCAAATGAGCACTGATGATAAAGCTCGTTTCAGTCCATAACAGAATATCGGATTATTTTTAAATTCGTCAAACTTTCTTCCATTCATCATCTGAAGAAAGCTATCATTATAAATTGTAGTTTGACACCTTACAATGCAATTACTTTTGCTTACGAGATGCTAATCTTATAAAGTGTAAGCCACGAAAATAACGATTGCTGCATGAGCATTTTTGAATTACAATATATAGGAAAATCTTTTATATGTTACATTATTATTTTATTTCAGTTACACATAACTATTTTTATTTAGCTTCGCGTGGATTATTTTACCTAAGACTACAAATTTTATTATTTGCTTTATTATATTGCTTATTATAGGTTTTCATATACTTGAGTAAGAAATTCCTTATTTTGTATTGTCTCGTAAGACTTGTTTGCATGCAAAACTATAATTAAGTAAAGATACTTTTATAACCCTTCAAAAATTCAACCTTTTTTGTAAGTAAACTTCTCATAATTTAATAAATATTACATAAAACCTAATTTTACTACCATCCATCGCAAACAATAAAAACACTAATTATCTTTGATACTAAAGAGTTTTTTTAACCTACTCTTTATTATTTATTTTGAAGCAAAATATTATCAGTGCTGAGAAATAGGATGCGAATATATTTTTGCTATTATTATTTTAAAACTTTTTAGCGTGCTGTGAGATAACGTTGTGGATTTTTAAAAAAATGTAAGGCTTTGTAAAATGTTTTTATTTCTGGAAAGAAGCGGAAGTCTTTTCAAAGAGCTTATTGATGAAAGAGAAACAAAAGCTAAAAAAAAAACGTTGTTAGTAGTATCTAAAATATATTTAAAATTCAACAAATTCTAAAGCAAATTACTTTCCTCGAGAAGATTTTCACGAAAAGAATTTAAAGTCTTCTTTTTCTCTGTTTAGAATGATATATTCAGTATTTTTCATAAAGCTTTGTATTATTTATTCTGTTTTTACCACATTTTTATACTTATTCCCCCTATGGACGCTAATTTAATTTACAGTTCTTATTTTGCAGTTCTTTCCTGTTGAACATTTCATATTCCACAGAATTTGCATTTATGCAAAATATACAAACACTCTAAAGTAAAAGTCCCTATGCGCATGTGAGTTGCAATTCTAAATAAAATATCTTATACAATATTTTCTTAAAAAATTCAGTTTTGCAAACTTTTTTTAAATCTAAGACGAAATTGTTTTTATATCACAAGAAGCTTTTTTTTAAGGAAATGAAATGGTAAGTTATTTACTAAAAATTCTGAGTTATTTAAAAGTCATTTGTAAAAGCATCCTAAACTTTATTTGTATTAATAAAATATGCGACTATATATATATATACAGTATATATGAGTAAATAAAAATATAAATAAAAGTTAAGACAAGCCAAAGAATTACAACTGCTTGTATAGTAATAATGTAGAATAATGCGCCAACATATATGGCATACATGTAACATATTGACTGTAATATAAGTTATAAGTAATTGAAATACACTCATGACCATAAATTAAGGATAATGAAGTTCAGGCAAAGAAAGAGACAAAAGCAAAACAAATTTGACTTATTTGTAAAGTCTATTTGTTAAATAAAAGGTAAAGAGCAAAAAAGATGCTATATGTTTGACATAATTAATAAGAATTGCGATATTTACTCCCTGGAGCAAATTTCAAAAAAAGAACCTATTTACAAAAAACAGTATAACATAGTTGGTATGATGGTTAATACGGAGTATGTCTCCCGGACGATGCAATACAGGCCTTACAACGCCTACGCATGCTGAGTATCAAATTATCAATCTGATCTTGGGGAATATTACACCACTCATCAAGCAATGCCCTCCGAAGTTCCGGTAAACAGGTGGGAGGGGGTTGACGGGCTGCAATTTGTCGACCAAGCATATCCCATACATGCTCTATTGGATTCAAGTCCGGTGAGTATGCTGGCCAATCCATACGGGTGATATAATCCGATTGAAGGCATTCGTCTACAATGTTTGCACGGTGAGGACGGGCGTTGTCATCCATAAACAGAAATTCAGCACCCATGGCGCCCCGAAACAAACGTACATGTTGTTCCAGAATGACATCCCGATAGATGTGGCCTGTCATCGTTACACTCTGAACATGTAGGTCAGTTCTGGAACCAAGAATAATTCCTCCCCAAACGAGCCATCTTGCACCACCGTAACGGTGTCATTTAAAGATGTTCTCTTGGTGGTAACGGGTACCTGGCACTCTGCATATGAAAGTCCGGCGAGAATCAGACTGCAAACTGAACCTGGACTCGTCGGAAAATATCACACAAGACCACTGTTGCGGTGTCCACAATGCATGCTCTCTACTCCAGGTTAATCGCAGGCGACAGTGAGTTGCGGTAAGGGGAACACATCTGACAGGCCTACGAGCATATAGACCAATGTGCCCTAAGCGTCTGTACACGGTCTGCATTGAAACTGTCGTGCCGGTAGCTGAAAAGAGCTGACGAGATAAGTCTGATGCTGTGCTCCGTCTGTTTCTTTTGGCAGTAACTGCCAAATACCGGTCCTCATTCGACGTTGTAACTCTGGGGCGACCTGTGCTGTAACATCTACTCACATTACCATCATCTTAGAATTGTTGCCGAAGCCTGAAGATGACACTCTGGGCGATTCAAAGTTCCTCGGTTACTTCCCGCTGGGTACGTTCACCATTCCAGTGGTCCGATAATTCTACCACGCAAAAAATCATCCAAATGCTTCCTTTGTGCCATAACTATGCGATTATTGCACTGAAAGGCTTTTAAAGCGCTTGTGAACAATTTTACTTCTTTGCCACCATTCCTTATAGACCCCTCTCTTACACTCTCGTCATTGTGACGTACTATCCACGCCATCTGGTGGTTTCCTGTAATTTGCATATTCTTCTTCAAGATGTGTGTGGTAATTCTACAGGTGAAATTTTTATTTTAGAGTTCAATTTCTGTGTGATTCTGAATTATCCTTAATTTATGGACATGAGTGTATATTGTCCATTAATACAGAAACTCTTAAATGAATATTCGAATGCTTTCTAGATATTTGCTAGTATTGTTTCCAAGACTTTCAATGTGCACACTCCTATGTTATCTATATATTCATTCATTAATGAATGAAGTACTCATTATTGAATTGTGAATTCAAATTATTTGCAACAGATATCAGTAGTGATCAATAAAAAATACTAAAAATATAATTTGGATAACTCTTAAACTTAATATAAGATATGCTTTTTGGATAATTATAAATATGTAGATACTATCGTAATTCATTGCGTATCGTTTTGAAGTAATTATTCAGCTATTAATAAAAAATCAAAATCCTTTTCCAAGTTCGGAAATCTGTAACACAATGTTTGAAATCTGATAACTACATACTCCGTATTTGATTCAAATTTAACTAAAATTAAAATACTGAAATAATTTAATTTAAAGTGACTAAGTACGTTCAGAACCGTGACTTTAAAAAGCGCATAAATGAATAATTTTTTTGACATTGAAGAGTTGATGTCAGTTGAATTAGAATATACATGCAAAATTGTTTTAAGAATATTATCACAAGAAAAAACTACTTAAAGGCAATTTTCGTGCAAAAAAATGAAGAGTGACATATTTACAAAACATTCTTTTTTGATGAAAAATGTTTCTATGATAATAATAAGATTTTGCCCATATATATATATATATTTTTCTTTCATATCTCGTTTTAAATTATGTTGTCTGGTTATCTAGCAATTGCTATTCTTGTAAGTATTAATCATGTTAATTCATCTCTCTCTTGTAGAGAAATTTTGATTATATATATATATAATATATATCTAGGACTCTTCTACACAGGGGCTGAACTAGGGCTTTTGAAAAATTTATATTATTTCAGAGTTATGATTAATTGAAATAATAACAGGTTATTTTTGTTAAAATTTCTCTACTCTAATTAAAATACGAATAAATTCACTTCTAAATAATATATTTCAAAAATATTTGATCAGGTTCTGTGCATAAGTTTACTATATATAGGCAAAATATTATTATAGAAGCATTTTTTTTTTTATGAAAGGAAATGTTTTGAAAATGCTCTTTTTCTTCATTTTTTTGCCAAACCAATGCATTTAAATAGTTTTTTTCTAGTAATAAAACAATTTTATATGCATATTCTAATTTAACTGACACTATATAAAAATAAACATTTATAATTTTTTTCAAAATCACGGTTCCGAATGCAGTCAGTCACCTTAAATACAACAAAAGAGAGAAAAGAATTATTTCCTTATGCATATCAACGATAGATTTTTTTAAAAAAAAATATCTGTATCAAAATCATATTTATTTCAAAAACAGAATTCAGAAAGTTCGTGTTCCAATAAGTAATTTGTATAATAATGATAGCTTCTAGATAAAACCGATATTTTCAATGCGTCAGTAGTTATTGACTTAATTATCTCGCCTAAAGAACTTTCTCAAAAAGAAGAAAAAGAAAGAAAAAGCTTGAAACTCCGGAAGTATATCTTTACAACTTTTTTCTGCATAAGAAATTTTTGAAAAGATTATGAGGATTTTAATATTTTGACAAGTTTGTGAAGTAATTTAAGTACTGCCTAAGGTCTTAGAGGTGATCGATTGTCTTGCTACCAAACTATTTTAAGAACTCAAAGCAAGCCAATGATGGAATAAGATAGGAGTAAAATGACATTTTTAGAGGTTAGGATCATATATTTTTGAAATTTGATCCTTTTATATTATTCTTTTGACGTCAGAAGTTAAGCGGATTACCATTTTTTTTATCAAGAAAATAATAAGCTATAAAATGCTTTAAAGTTAAGTGAGATATGTGAAATAATCATTGAAATGAATAGATGTTGTTGATATAACACCTAAAAATTCAAGAAATGCATACTACTTTTGGTTGTAAATGACTTATGTATCTATATTCAAATGCATACAATAGTAAAAATTTAGAATTCTGCATGGTTTCAGTCCTTTTTTTAAACTTTTGTCGCTAAATAAGATTCAGTTTGAAAAGCGGGGAATAGTTTAAGTTTTTGAGGGAAATAAGTATTTTTTTGTTATTGAATTACAACTATCAAAAATATAGATTATTTTTTTTATTTTTATACCATTTAGAAAAATATGTTATGCATTTTTCGTTCCTTATTACGGTCAGAGAAAACATGAATTGTATAATAACACATCAATTTGATTTTTTTCAAATTTGAACATTGATCTTATGATTGGTAGTAACCTAAACGTAAAAATTAGGATTAAACTTACACGTGTTAGGAGAGAAATATATAAATTTGAATTTATTTTGATAATAAGAAGTAGATACGCGTAAAGTTTAACCTTATAGTTGCAATTTTTAACAATTAATAAGATAGAAAATACGCTATTTTTTTTCTTGTTTAAAAATTTAAATATTACTCAAGATTGATTTTAATTTGAAATTAGCTTCAATTTTAAACAGAAATATCATTTATTTCCCTAAAATTGGTCATTTTTTAAAAAAGGTGCTAAATAATTTTAACCTACCCCATTATTTAGTATATTTTTCATTAAAAAAAAAAAGAGTAAAAAATTATTTCGTTCCTTTTCATATTCTCAAGCATTCTTGGGGTTTTTTTCCTATCTACATATATGTTTATTTTACCTATTAATATCAAGGTTTAATTTACCTATTCAAGTATCTTAAGAAAAAACATAAAAATTGTTTCCTTTTTTCCTCTCTGCAAAATGCATATTTTAATAAAGATAGCATTTAAAAAGGATACCTTAATTTGTTTTAATTCCGGAACGAAAGTGGTTTGTGTAAAAATACAAATGTGCAATTTATGTTGCCATATTAAACTCTTTTATACATAACTTCAAGATGTATTTTTACCTACAAACGGATAGGGTATTTTAATGTAAGTCCGTGAGTTTTATCATGTAAAAGAAGTATTCAATTTTCCTTAAGATTTAGAAATTCTTTTGCATATTTTCTATTATGCAAATCATCTTTCGTTTAAAAAGTGTTTAGAGACTCTGTTTTGCAGAAAATAATTTATCTTTAAACTTATTTCTAAATCTTGAATAGCTTACTCCGTTTTGCAAATTTGAATTAAAAACATAGGGGAATAGAAGAGTAAATTTTTGTATTAATGAAAATAATCAGGTATAATCAAAACTCTTAGATCAGTTAATCAAACAAGAAAGAGGAATTAAAATGAATCAATATTTTAAGTTACTAACAATTTAAGACTGCTATGTTGTTGTTCAGTATATGACCCTGCTGAACGCATTTATACCACATTTGCAAGGCCATTGTTGGTTCTGACTGCGAGTAGCAATATCGTGGAACAATAAACCGTATTCTCGATGAACTATTTTGCCGGTTTTCTTTCGTATACGTAGTTTAACATACTTTCTTTACAGTCAACCAACATTAAAATGTGATTTCCGAATGAATACCCTTCTGAGTAACTTTCCTTTTATACAGAATTTGAGATGACGTATCTCCCTCTTGCGTCTTGATTGTACTTAAATGTTTATCATTTCTTTGATGTAAATTTGACGTTTGTATCATTCCTTCTTCAGGGTGTTAGGATTTTAATGTTCAGCAGCATGTATATATATGTGATGTTCAATAAATAATGCTATAAATTCATTTTAATTAATTATATGCATCTTATGGATAAATAAAGTATTTTTATCCTCGATTTTTTTGTTAACATGATAAGAAATCACTTAGAAAAAGAATTACAGACAATTTTTAGCTGCCTATATTGAAAAAATACAGTGGGATATAGTAATGTTTAAAAGAGAATAAAAATAATACATTAAAAAAAAGCAGACTCATTATGGAATTCGAAATCTATTTGAAGGAAATATACCAAAATAAATATTTTCAGAATTTCAACTGAAAAGAGATATGTGTAGTTTAGCATAAAGGATTTTTCCAGTAAGGAAATCCAGCATTCAAATACGTTAAAAAATTTTGAGAATATCATATCATTATTACCATGGATCACTGAATTTAGAATATAAATATGACACAACAAAAATCCTTTCGCAAGAATCGTGGCATCTGAGAACATTATTCGCCAGCAAACTCCATCAAAGATTGAGAAATTCAAGGAACGGAAATAAAAATCGACAAGTACTTGCACAGAATCTTGTGGGGAGGATTTGGAGAAAATCGGATTTTAAAAAGTGGATTTCTCGTCCATCTTCTTAATCTTTTGTGACATTGACAAATACAACCATTCGAACATAGTTTTTTTCCGAATACCACTGCAATCGAATCTTTGTAGCTGACGGTCATAAAAAAAAGAGTAATAACAAAGGAAAACGAATTCTTCCATAAACAGCCGCACATTCAAACTAGTTCTTTCAATAACTCTACTGAACCATTTCTCTCATACGAATAAATAAGATTATTTACATGATGAATATAAAAGAGAAACCGAAAATAAAGTAAATTTACAAAAATTAAATATTACCAGGAAATGCTTTGGCAATGGGGATGTTTAACAAGTGAGACTTTCGATTGTAAGTGTGTGTGAATGTTACACTTCAATTCCATTTTTAAGGATTACGTTCGGAAAAGTGATTTTGAAAAAGCGTATAAATGGATATATATTTTTTGATATTTAGTGTCATTTGAATTAGAATAGGCACATAAAATTGTCTTAAGAGTTTTATTACAAAAAATTATTGAAATGCAATTTTTTAGCAAAAAATGACAATGGATAGATTTTCAAAACATTTTTCTTTTATGAAAAATGTTTCTATAACAATAATAATTTGCCTATATATATCTAAGATTTCTATACTGGGGTTGAACTAAAATGTTTGAAATACATAACTTAGAAGTGGATTTATTCATATTTTATTATATCAGAGTAGACAAATTTTATAATCCCCACTCCCCATTATTATTTTAATTGTTCAAATTGTAAAAACAATGCAAAGCTTTTAAAAAAAATTTAGTTCAGCCTCTGTGGAAGTCCTAGCTATTTGGAGGCAAAATGTTATTATCATAGAAGCATTTTTTATAAAATAATGATGTTTGAATGTGCATGTTGTTTTTTCTTCATGTTTTGCTGAAAAATTGCATTTAAACAATTTTTTCTTAAAATAATTTTATATGTATATTTTAATTCAACTGACACTAAATTGGAAAAAGTCACGAAGTTATAAAGAGATATGTTGAGACAAGAGTTGATCTAAAAATTGAAAAATGGGTATTTTGGTGATTTAATTTTTTATCAGTTGAATTTAGGGAAGGTGGCTGACTACATTTGGAAACGTGATTTTGAAAAAGCGTGTAAATGAATACTTTTTGACATTTATTGTTAGTTGAATCAGGATATGCATATAAAATAATTGTAAGAATATTATTATAAGAAAAAATTATTTAAAGGCAATTTTGGGCAGAAAAATGAAGAAAGAATGAAACATATTCACAAAATATTCTCCTTTTATGAAACATTTTTTTATAATACTTACAATTTTTATACAGAGGTTGAATGAAGATTTTTGAAACATATAAATTAGAAATGGATTTGATAATATTTTATTATAGCAAAGTAAAGGAATTTTAACAAAAAACACATATTATTATTTAAGTTAATCATAATTCTGAAAATAATAGGGATTCTTCAAAGCTTTTAGTTGAATCCTCTGGAAAAGAAATTTAGCTATACGTAGACAAAATATTTTAGTAGAAGCATTTTTTCATAAAATGATAATGTTTTAGAATTATTTAATTCTTCATTTTTTGCAAAAAAATTGCATTTAAATAATTTTTTCTTCTAATAATACCCTTAAACAGTTTTATACGTATATTCTAATTCAACTGACACTAAATATTAAAAAAATATTTATTTATACGATTTTTCAAAATCAAGGTTCTGAACGTAATCAGTCACCTTAATACTAGAGTTTAATTTTTTAGTTATAAAAATGCTTAAATTAATATATCCACCTACCTTAAAATCGTGAAATTTTTCAAAAATTGACAAATTATTTTTGATTTTATTTTATAGACCATCTTATTAGCTTTGTAAAAATACCAAGTTTTAATTTTTCATTCACTAGAACAAAAACTACATGTGTTTTAGTAGAAACAGATAACATTATTTTAAGCAAGATATATATGTCATACTTTAAAACGCGTTTTACTCGAAATATGTTTGTTTGAAAATGCTCAAACGGGGACAGCGGTTGCTCAAAAAGTTTTGAAAATAATTAATTCTGTGTAATAGTTGAAGTGTTTTAAACTTCAGCTTTATCAATTACCGTTTTATTAAAAAATTTACAGTCCTTTATGTTAATATGATCACTGTTTTCTTAAGCAATTCCTTATAATAATTAAGTTGAAGTGCTCTAGTTTTTGTAAAAATTAAAATGTCTTTCCTGAAGGTCATTTCAAAAATGAATACCAAAATAACACATCAAAATTGAAAATTGAGATTCTTTTCACAAACTTTCTGTACAAACTTTTTGTTTGTGTAATTTTTTGTAAATTATTACCAATTTATTCCCATTTTATTAATAATAATTTCTTTTTCAGTTTTTAATTTTAACATTTTTTCCTTAAAATGTGTACTAAATAAATCTAAAAACCACAAAAAAAATTTCCATATCTGTTACCTTACATGGAAGGACTTTTACTTAAATACAGTTTCTATTTTTGAAGCTCTTAATCATGATTTCCTAAACCTTCATTTTATAAAGTATAACAAGAAACTCAGGCATCATCTAATTTTTTTTTAATGTTTTTGTTATAGTTGAGAACATTTTCGAAAAAATAAGTTGCAGCTTAGTAACTTGAATATTATTTTTGTTAAATCCCTTTTGACTGGTTTTACAATTTATAAATAGTTATTTACGAATTGTTTTGTTGCTATAAAATATTCTTAATCCTATTATTTTACAAATTAGTTTCCCACCATCTTCTTAGAGTATTTATTTTATTTTATTCAATCAAATAATCCTAAAAATTTATGTATGAATAAATAGAATTCCAGAATGAAACATAAAATTTTCGTCGATAAAAATTTTTATTCATTTATTACTTATTTTTTTCTCTCATTTTTTTTCCATACTTGAGTATCGGCTCAAAATTTGTAAGTACCTAGCTTGATTAATGAAACAGGTAAGTTTATTATTTACCAAGTAATAAAAATTTTCAAAAACTTACAAGAATACTCAAGCTATGTAAAAGTTTTGCGTATAAAGGTGTATTTATCGTGAAAGTATATTATCATGTAAATTAAGAAATAAAAGTTAAGGCAATATGGTACCATTTTTTTTTATTTTTAATATTTGATATTTGGTTTTTATTGTATTTTATAAAGGTTAATATTTTATCATAATTCCATACAAAAAATGTTTGCTTGGAAATGCGAAATATTTGTAAAATTTAATTTTTTAAAATCTTTAATAAGCACTTTTTAAATCCCTAAAGCTTTTTTAAATATGTCTCTTTTCTTTTAAAATTTTTTTCCAAGTTCCTTATAATAATACTACATAAACCTGTGCATGGGTTTTTTTTCTGCTGCTGCTCTTTAATTTTTTATTAATTTTTTTTATACTTAAACTTCCAAAAATTCCCAAAAAAACATTAATTTTGATTTTGAATTTTTTTAGAAAAAGTACTAAACATGTTAGAGCTAATTCCATGCACTATTTTACAAAACATACATTTCAGAACATGTATAAAAAATTTCAAACCCATACTTCAATTATTAAAAAAGCCTTAGGGTTTTGAATAACAATATATGTACCAAAATTCAACATGGAGAAATATTAGTTTGAAGTTTTCTTTCCTTGAATAGCATGATATAACATTCATCGAATAGTCTGAGACTTTTATGAAATGTTAATTAGCTTATTTAAAACTACTTACCATAAGAAATTGCACAAATGTAGAACAATTAAACAGTATACTGTCATAAAGAATATATAGAAAAAAACGAATGAAAGATCAATATTTCATAAAACTTTATCTTAATAATTATTAAAAAAATAAATACACACACTTCAGAGCTAATTCCATGCTCAGAGCTAATGCACAACTTGTACAAAAGATGTTTATGCCTTTAATTTTTATTTCCATGATTTTAAAAGCCTTCGTATGTTAGATATTGTACACGAATAAAAGCAAAATCAAATAGCAATTTATAGGTAAAATACATCAGAATCTAAGATCTGTGTATGTGCATTTGTTTAAATAATTATCTTAAAATATTTTAATAATAAAATTGTTGAATCTATATATATATCTATCACCAAAAGCAAATATATAAAATGGGAGAGTTTTTCCATTCTTGCGAATTAGGTTTTTAATTACCTGAGTTATCAAAATGAGATTTAGTATTTGTGATTTGGGAGAATCCGTTTTGAAGTTTTAATTTCATTCATAATAATATCATAAAAAGCACGCACAACTTTTAAATATTCACCAAATCGATTTGATCTTCAGTAAATAATTCACAAACTAGAAATTTTGCATGAATTGCACAATTATTTCTTAAAATGATTTATTACTGCATATATAATGTCAATCTCATTGATGCTCATTAGAAAAATAATTAATTAATTTTTTATCAGGCTCTTTTCTAGCAGATAATCTGAAATGTAGGCATGGTAGTTGCTGTTTAGCATAAAACATTGCTCCATTACTTAATGAAAAATGCAGGTAAAGCTTTGAAATTTTGCAGGTATATTTATAAAGATTTGGGGTATCAATTAAGCCAATAAAAATTTTTTCGACAGTTTAATGATTTTTAGGGTACTATATCGTCTTAAATTCCTTTCTTTTGTTGTGTGTGTGTGTGTGTGAGTATGGCCATAATTATATCTTGATTACATTTTAAAAAGGGAATAAATTTAGGTACATGTAATTTATTTACAGCTGTATATTAAGTTACTACGACTAAAAATATTTTACATCTACACTAAAAATAGTTACAAAAACATTTTCCACTTTCCCCTCCCCTTTTCTTTTACTAATGTATCCAGAAAGTGCAAAATAATATTTTATAAAATAAAAATATAGATCAGCTTTTTTATGGTGTGTAAGATACTTATTTTCATACCATTTCAATGAAACACATTCAAAATATTTAAAAGGTTAACAATTAGAAACTTGTGTGTATTAATCACGTACTAAAATATGTTGTAATAAATGGCATGGGTACACATATACACTGGTGTTCAAAATTAAGGAAATTTTCAGATTTGGTCGATTATCTCAGGAAATGCTGGATAGATTTTTTTTTGATATTAGGTTTGTACGTAATGTTGGTATAGTACAAAAATATCCATACAATAGTTAACAGTTATAATAATACACGCATGGTCGCGCATAATACTCGTCGGTGCCGGAAGGTATGAAACAGCGGTTACAGAACAGAACAGAAAAAAATGGGTTAATAGGACATATGGTCTCTTCTTACAGATATACAGGCCCTACACCGTGATTTTATACTGGAAATAAGGGAGTTTCTCTCTCTCTCTCTCTGAGTTCCTGCGGTAGTTGGCCCCACTCGATCAGCAACACTATTTTTAGGCCCTGGATGGTTCTTGGAGGAGAATAGAGAGTTGTGATTGCCTTAACCAGGGAGTCCAAGTATGATTTATAGAGTTGAGATCTGGAGATATGGTTAGCCAATCCATCCGTCGAATATACTCACTTTCCAGAATTTCGTCAACCAGATAAACTCTATGGGACTTTAGTTACTATCCTTTAAAATAAAATCAGAGGAAAAAAGGCAAACATAGGGCTTCAAGACCTTATCCCTATACCTCACAGCAGTCACAATACCTCTTTCAAAGACATGGAGGCATATGTAGCTGTCCAACGTGATGCCTGTCTAGATCATAAAGTCCCCGATGCCGTAATGGTTGAATTATTGGATATAGAAGGACAAGTAGAGAATCCCTGGTTCTCTCCATATGAAAGTACGACGAGAACCACTGATTAGGCTGACCTGAGGCTGAGACTCGTCAGTGAAGAGAACGTCCATTGATCCATGCTCCAACCACTAAGATCTCAGCACTGCACCTT
The DNA here is from genome assembly GCA_019973975.1 of Trichonephila clavata. NCBI lineage: Eukaryota > Metazoa > Arthropoda > Arachnida > Araneae > Nephilidae > Trichonephila > Trichonephila clavata. Next base: position 107,160 of record BMAO01033378.1, read on the forward strand.
TTTAAATGGACTCTCCTATACGCAGAGCTAAGAAAGACGCAAACAACAGGTCTTCTTACAAACAGACCTCTCTCATGAAGTCTTCTGGAAACATTTACCCTTGAAAACCGTATTTCTTTGGCCGTAAACGACTCATGACACAGCTGAGAAGCTGTAGCATCCCTGTTATGATGCATCGCTATAATCAACAAATGGTGATCTTCTTTGGCCATTGTGGCTCTTGGACGGCCTTTCCCAGGCTTTCTCTCGATCGATGCATTATCCTGAAACTGTTTTCATAAATTGAACACGACGTTGGGCGTTAAATTGAATTATCTACAAATATGAATTTCAGACTGGACTGCTTCTAGCCTACCCACAATTTGTAACCTCCTTCCATCTTCTAAACGTTGGTGGTTACTCATTTTTATAGTTTGAATTATAATTTAACTGACTGCAGCAAAAAAAAAAAAAAAAAAAATTTGGCGAGGTGTGTTAGCAAACGAAATACGGATTTTCCCACATGTACTTACAAATCCTGTTTCCCACACAACTAGCTCCACAGCCCCACGCCTATCTACACGCTTTCATATTTCACGTAAAAGATATCCATCTCTGTTTTGTAGCAGTATTTTTACATTTCATTTAATTCTTTTCATGTAAATTAACAAAATATGCAAATTCTGTTAGTTTTGAACACCACTGTATTATACTATGTGTCCCAAAAATAACCGATGATTTGAAAAATCAACTAAAAAAGAATGGAAAGCGACAGAAACGTATGGTTTTCTGCATTCTGCTTTGGTAATCTCAAGAAATTTGTTCTTACAAGATTTTAAAATTAGTTACAAAGTTCATCAACAAATGGTGCTTCTGACTGGGAAAAGCTAAGAAAAATATTTCATGTCTGTTTTGTCAGACATATCAGCATTCTGGCATGTGTTTCGAAAATTGTTTACTCGTTCTAACATGCCAACATGCTGATGTGTCTGACGAAAAGGACATAAAACATATTTTATAGTTTTTCCAGTCAGAAGCGCCATCTGTTGACGAATTTTGAAACTAACATTGAAACTTTCTGAGTATATATTTCCTGAGGTGACAAACGCGTAGAATGCAATAAACCGTACATTTCTATCGTCTTCCATTCTTTTTTAATTGACTTTTCAAATCGTTGGTCATTTTTGGGACACCTGTTGGTACGGTTTAAATTTTCATTTATAAAATTTAGGCAAATTTGATACATTTATATGTTTCCATATTTTTATCTTTTGGCTTTTATTTATAATTAAATACCAATAATATTCTCTATTTCCACTTGCAACATGAACACTTAAAATGCAGATTGTGGACAAAACGTTTTACCTGTAGTGAAATAAAAAAGCGTGCAATTCCTGACTGTAAAAAAAAAAGAGAGAGAATGGTCAAATGTAAATCTAAAACTGACCTAAGCCCAACAAATTCTGGAATAGTTTAAAATGATTTTGAAAGTGTCAGAAGTGTAACGTCAAAAGAAAACTTGTTTCCTGAGAATTTTTATCGACAGTGTTATATAAAATTAGTTACATAAAAATCTAGAAATAATTTCATTATATTTTGTGTTTTCTCTTCAAAAAATTATGGCATTAAAAGGTTACACACACGCACATATGAGTGTGTATATCTATGCATATACAATGTATATTATATATATATGTTAAATTCTACCTACCCTAACATTTATCACACTACAATGGCTCCATAAATGTGATCATCAAACATCTTAATTTGAACCCAAGACAAAGCGGCTACTTACTTTCATGCTATAAAGTGCAAGAGTAAGGTAATGCAAAGACAGATTGCAATTGAATATTTAGGATTGGAATAATGTACCTTTTTTCGATGAGTCGATTTAAACCACAGTCTCTCATCTGGGTCATACTTATCAAGCAAGAAGTTTTACTACAAATTTCTTTAAACGTTTAGTGACGTTCACTGCATCGCTCCCCTACACGGGCGGGTCTTTAGTGGTACTAGGATCGAACTCATGACACGCTAACCATGATCTGATGCCTAGACCACTAGGCCACCGCGGCCTTCAGTATACACCTATGTACTTAACTCAATTATCAGAAGATCTCATTGAAGATGACTTTATCTTCCAACAAGATTCTACCTCTTGCTGAACATCAAAAGTTTCTTGTCTTAAAATCAAAAATAAAACTGCTTCCTTGACCTTCCTATTCACCCTATTTAAGCTCCATGGAAAATCTGTAGGATTTAATGAAGAAACGCAGCGACAAAGAATGAAAATGAATTCACGGTAAGTGAAAAATCCGTTTGGCAACCTACCAGTATAGATTACTGCAAATTAGAGCATAGCATCGTGTCGTGTTTGTGATGCTAATAAGACAAATGTGAGATGCCACTAAACATTGAGATGCCACTTTAGATTAAATGAATTACACTAATTATGAATGTTATTTTAATTTTTTAAAATTACTCTGATAACCATTCTTATTTTTTGAGTTCTTAGAAAAAATCACTGTAATAAATTTCATAATACTTATCTTTACGCTATTCTCATCTGCAAAATATGTAGAATGTGATACTAAACTTTAAAATTCTCGAGTATTCCTTTCTATCTGAATAAATGCAAATCCAAAACTCCTTAGTGCTTCATTTTTCGTTATTCTAATATTTTTAGTTAGAGTTACAAAAGTGTAAGGGATTAACTACTAAAAAAATATATATTTATATATATGTTCGTTGATAAAATAATCTTAAAATATGAAAAACGTAATTCACAAAAATGTAAGCAAACGCTTACAAATGTTTAGTTTTTTCACTTTTTGTCCAAAGCATACTTTTTTGCTTTTAGGAACACTTTAAAAAAGATTATTGCACTATATGGTTCCAAATTTTTTATACTTCTATATAGGATACCTGTGCATATAGTGAACCTATATTCTTAGTCAAAGTAATACATAGCCTTTTAAAAAATTGCTTTTTGTATAAAAAAGGGGATAAAAATAAAAATTTTCAAAATTTCTAAGTTTTATAATTTTTTTAAGGAAACTATCCCAATATTTTACTTAAGAATAGGTCATTATATTTTGTGTATTATTTTATATATGTGCAAAAAATATTTTACATATTTAAGAGATATTTTTTAAAAAAGGGTATCTAAACATAAGCATGTATTATGAGATCTCGCAAATTATGTCCAACTTAAATTAAACAAAATTTTTTTTAACTATAAAATTATTCTTGTGTATTTTGACAGAGTAATTAAAATATCTTTATTAAGATCACAAAACAACCTAAGCTCCACTGGAAGTTTTTGAAGATATATGTCCCATAAACAAAGAGTCTTATTTTTTTCATTTTAATCTTTTCAAACATGTCCTGGTATCCTTAAGTTATATTAGGCGATGTAGCTCCTTTCCTAAAATACTTAATTTAAAAATTCATTTGAAAAGTGATAACGAGAATAGCTTTAAGTAAACCAAAAATGTACAAATGAATTAATTATTTGTTTGATAATTTGCGTAATTGCTTTCAAACTTATAAATTAGAGATATCCGCTTTTTGAAATTTTAACTATCGATTTGTTTTATTAATCATTATTACTCACACATACATCTTTTGTGCACACCACTTATATTCACTTGCTAATATTACAGTATAACAAATCTTACTCACTTCTGAACAAAGCATTTAGTTAGTCCAAATATTCACGAAGAGCTTCAACATACATTCTGAAATCCATGGATAGCGATTAATGGTTAAGTACTGAATGAGACGCTAAACACGCAATCCTAACTATGTTAATCCATTGCAAACTGTTTAACGGGTGTTTATCGACTGACAATTGACGTAACTGGCAAGGTGATTATAACAAAAGCTTCATAAACACTGTACGTACTATATAGCTTTGGATCAATTTGTAATATCATTTAGAAAAACACATATTATAAGCCATCATATCTAATACAGTACAACTCCTCATTTGCACTACATTGAATTCCATTTAACTGAAATTAATTTGTGGTAGTTATTTAACGGTTTCTTGAAATATTACGTGGCACAAAATATAATTTACCTCTAACATCTGACAGAAATTTATTAAATAAACTTAATATATTATTCCCTACCTGAATATATCTTATGCAAAAAATAATAATAATAAAACTAGGTTCTCTCACATGAAACTCATAAATAGTCAGTATTTTGACTCGGAAGTCTTTTTTTTTAACTTTGAAGAAGAGTTCTTTATTCTTGTTTCATTGGGAAAGTAATATCTGAAATTTCAATCAATAAAATCTCAGAAAATCTTATTAGATCCTATTGCCACTTCACAAGGTTGAACTCGGAAGAATTGATGAAAGTGGAAAAAGAATAGAGGGGAAAAGATAACAGAATAATCTCCGATAAGGTACCAAAATGATTGCCCATCGAAAATGATTCAAAATCGATATACAGAGGCAGTTACTCTCTATGGGTGTCCAACGACTAACTTATTACTGTATCATCAGTAAATGGGAGAAATAATATATTCGCGATCTGTGTATCATCAGTAAATGGCAGAGATAATGTATTCGGTGTTCATTATACGATATTATAAGAATTCCTTAGAATAAGTAAAGTTCGTTTTGTACGTCTAGATCTCTCTCTTGAAATATTTATCCTTGTTCGCCTGTTTAGAAGTCAGAATTAAACCTGAAGCATTTTAAAAATATTGTGAAAGTTTTTTGCGCTAAATGTAGATTGTTTTGCTCCTTAATTTCCAGAGATCCTGACGGAAAATGGTATTCATACAAAAAATAAATAAAGGTAGCTAAAATAATAGTTATGCAATAAAAGAGAAACCAAGGTTTCATAGTTAATTATGTTTAAAACAATTAGATTTACTCTTTTTGGGGTGAATTCAAAGCCTATTTTAAATTGTGTGATTGAATAGTCTTTGTAAATTTAAAATGTAAGTTACAAGATTTGTTTTACGGAAAGATAAGTATAAACCTTGATAAATTATGTAAAGAATAATGCGAAAAATTAATGTTCTTTTTGCTTCAAATATTTCTTTTGTATATCGGTGAGCATTTCCACACTTTTTACAATGCTTAACAATTGTTTATGTAAATTAAAATTATACCTCTATATTTGATTCTCTATTAACTTAGAAGACAAAGAAAAAATCAAACCAATGCGTGTGTACAATTAATTATTGTATAATTTAAGATACATGTTGTAATACATCCCTGAAATGTTTAGAAAGTATTTTAATTTGTTATCCACATATAAAAATATAATTATTTATTTCTCGTTAAAGTTGGATTGATATTAGACATTCGAGATGAGTTTAATATGTAGAGAAGGAAAAAAACTGAAACCAATGGAAATTTTATGAGATTTATGAATATTTTTAACAAATTGTGCACAAACTCTTCAAGGATATAAATAAATATGGATAACGGTTTTGTCATAATTCAACTTTTAATGAATGATATATGTAAAGCTCTGAAGTTTCAGGAAATAAAATCTGTGAGAATATAACAAAACTGGAACGGGTGGTATTATGATTAAAGGTAAATCTGACATTTTCCAATAAGCAATTATCATCAGTTATGAAGTATGTACCTACTAGAAAAAACAGCATAAGAATGTGTTAAAAAGCATTTTGAACTTTTAAGCTTTCGCACTCAAATCTTGTAAAACTCTCAAAAAGGTTTTCAGAGAAAATAATTTTATCCAGTGAATGTTAAAAAAAAAAAAAAAAAAAAAAAAAAAAAAAACACTTCCATGTTAAAAGATTTAAAAAATAGATTTTGAATGATTTGAATATTTCAATTTCTGACACTTTGGGCTTACCCAAAGTTGTTTATACAATTTTTTTTTAAAGAAATACTTTAAGGCCTGCAGCAATTGTTGCATGCCGGTTCTAAATCAAAATAACAGATGAAAACTGTTTTTATTCGTTTGTAGCGAAAAATTTTGTTCAAAAAGTATTGTTTGTTTTTAAGAGTATTTTTTATTACTAAGATAGTATATATAAACACAAGCACCTGCACACACTCACATATATGTGTACATATATACAATTTCCGGAATTATTAAATAAGAAAATATTTCTTATCTGTACAACTGATGTGTTTGACATCCGGATCAGACTGGTTTTACTTACCATATTAGAAATAATAAACTTAACTGGTAGAATGGAAGCAAAGTCTTCGTTGGAAAGTCACCTTGATCTTTTCTTGTGTTCCTTTATTATTTTCTGATCTCTTGAAAATTTCCCGTGCCGTACTTGCCTATTTGTAGTACCTATATGTCTTTATTTTGGTTTTTATTTTTTGAAATTATCACCAATAGTTGAGAGGAAAATCTTAGATGCGATATAAATTACTACAAATAGTTCACAATTTATAGCGCAATTAAATTAGAAATGAATAGGTAATTCACTACAATAACTTTTATTCTTACCTTTTCTATTCAATTTCAATTATTTCAATCAGTTTAATTGTAGACTTCTTTAAGAAACAATTAGAAATGTAAAAGTTCAATTAACCATTTAAATTTCTAAATCTATTTTAAGCTTGAGCTGTTTTGTCTTAATACCTTTAACACTCTTTCCATAAAAACATTTCCAAGTATTTCTACTAATAATTGAAGGAAAGTGAAAAATCTTTTAAGAATAATAATTTCCATTTTATTACTTACAGAACACACATATGCAGCAAATACTTAAAATAAATAAATAAACCAATACGTTACCTTGGATAAACTTTTGAATCTCTAAACTTCCAACTCCGTCTTCAGCAGGCTTGCTCGTCTGTTCTCAGGGAAAGGATATTGTTCTAAAAATTAACAAAGCAAAAAGAAAATCAACCACAATAAAACACTCACTGATAATAAGCCAATCATCCGTATGCATATTGAGAAGTACTTTCTGCATTATTTAATTATTCGCAACGACAACTTCAATTACTGTTTCCAAATTGCATTAGTTAGTTTTGTTTTTTAAAGTCGAATGACTTTTCTATGTGAATCTGATTTATTTCCGCAAGTAATAATTTTGTGACATTGGATTTTTGGGAAAGTAGCTCCATTTAATTACTTGTTTCGTTTATCTTGGAATTTTATGCTAAATAATCAGAATTTTGTTTTGAAAATTTGAGTGCGTATCGTGTTTCGTTCTTGAATTTTTTTTACTTTTACCACTGTTTTAACTTTCTTGAGTAGAGATTAGGCAAGAGGAGAAGTTAAGAAGCTATTTTGATTTAATGGAAGACCATTTATTTCTCCTTTGAAGTTAAGAGAAATGGGTGATTTGTTAAATTGAAGACAATTTCGAAATTATAAGTGTTCTACATCCTTGCTTTGAGTGAAAATTAAATTAACCTGCTTTGAAAATAAATTATAATAAATATCATGAATTTATGAAGTTTTAATTGCATCCAACTAATAATTTAAATTCTAAGTGCTATTTTTATTGTCGTCTAAGAAGTTGTTTTAAAATTATATACAATAGGAAACAATGTGTTAGAGCATGAAATTTTAACCAATCCTCATTTTTAATATATATATATATATTTTTTAACTTAAATATAATGTTTTCTAAAGCTGTTACCGAGATAGGGTGGAGATGTTGGGTTAAGTTTGTTTTATAAAAAATAGTGTAAGAAAAGAAGTCCAGTGTCTGAGTGGTAGCTTATCACGATTCCAAGCCACAGGTCCAGGATTCAAACCCCGGTCTGGGCAAGGATGTCTCAGCCTTTTATCCTTTCAGTGGGTCGGTAAATAAGTACCAAGCTTGCTTGGGAACTAAACACTGGGAATTTTTATTCAGACTGACCACCTGAGCGGAACATCTGCTCATGCACATTAGTTCCTTATCTCATTAAAACTAAGATGCACTTGGTAGGCCTTGGCTTTCATGGGCTGTTGCGCCACTGAATTTGAGTTAAGTTATATATATATATATATATAATAAGTTATATATATATATATATATATATATATATATAATGAATACGAATGTAATATTTTTGAAAAAAAATGGTTTTATTATGATAATAAATCGTATAAAAAATATGCAAATGCGTGCCAAAACATTTGAAATGTTTAAATATAGTGAATATGTAGAGAAGAGATTTACCCTTTAATGAAACACAAATTTTAAATGGAAATTGTTTTCTTTTCATTTATTGAAACACTAGTTTAGTAGAGTTCATTTAAAACATTTTGTAGCTTATTTTTTTTGTGTATGTTTAATGTTAAATATTTCAAAATTTAAGAAACCTGCAGTTTTAAATTAAAACTTTTCACACACGTCTCTCAACCTTTTTTCAAAATATAACTCTTTTTAACTTTTTTTATTTCCCAGTGTGAATTAAAATACGCATTAAAAGTAACACGTTGGATTATATCCCACCCGGTAGCCAATTTTTTTTTATCATGAATTAAGTTTTATGTCGTATTATGCATCATAACTGTTATTTCTTTATTTAATTGCTTACACTACTCATTTTTGTGAAAGATTTCTTTTAAATATAGATGCCTATTTCATGAAAATCAAAGTGTGCTTATATAAGTTATGACTATTTCGTTAGAAAATTTAGTTAGATTCTAGTTAAAGAATGAACTAAATACATTGTGCCGAGAAACGACTTAAATGTGGGAATAACACATTCTGGTTCCGAATTTAAACTTAATTAAGCATTGTTGGAATAGTTGTGAGCCAACTGTTATATAGGATTAAGACTACAACTCACCTCTAGTATATTGTCTTTTACTCTTTCAGAGCAAGAAGAAACGTATCACAGAAGGTTCGTGGGAATAAAATTAAGTTGAAAAAGGAAATAAATACATGCATACAAAGTTTTCACTCATGATTTATTTAAGGAAACAATTGCTCATTTTGAAGATAATAATTGCTCCAAAATTTTTAATAATACTATGCTTTTTACTGAGAATTTTCATGGCACATCCCGATAAATGTTTAAATGTTTTTAATTATAAAAAATCCATTTTTACAAAATGGAGCGATAGATCTATTTTATGATGGCAGTTTGTTCATTAATAAATTAGTATGGAGATCTATATAAATGTAACAATAAATATCAAATTGGAAAACAAATAAAATACAAAACTGTATTCATTTCAGTTTGAATATCTCATTAATTTTTAGTAATGTACCTGAATCGTGATTCGTTGTTACTCAAAATTTTTGAAACATTGAATTGCCAAATTGAAAGATGACTTCAGTGTATAATAATGCTTATCTATAAGCTAATCATAAAATGACTGGAGATAATTTTACTTAGCTATTATGGTTATTAGTTACTTTGCCGAAAGAAAAAGGAGAGTAATATATTCTAAGAACAAGTAAAGTAAACCGACTCTCTTTGTAAATTCTTTTGATCTGTTTACGTTTGGCCATTAGTAGAAACATTATCTATGAAGCTCGATCGTTATTTCATCCATTATGGTTTCCATTTTTTCGCATTGGAAACTTTAATGATATTTTTGTGGCATATTAAGGTATTTTGTTATGAAGTAACCGTAAAAACTCCTTTTTATTTAAAATACTTTTTTGTTTCCAAAGCTGTCAAGCATAGGTGTAGAGAATACTCAGTATGTAGTAATACTGACTTTGATGGTATCAATTTTGGTTGATATCTTGATATGATGACGTTGGTTTTTGTTTTTCGTACTTGATATCTCGAGAGAGAGATTTAAGGCATATCCAGAAAGTAAAAGAACTCAATCCTAGAAAATTTTTCCAAAATATACTGCCTTTTTAGTTTATTAATTGATTTACATACATCAAGCATTATTTTTTAAGGAATCACTTTCTTTCTCAACATACTTTGTTTGTAAAGAGATTAACTTTTATATTTTGTCAGAAAATCTCTCGCCACCTTTTTGATAAATTTTTTGACCACACTCTGGACCTCATTACCGGTTGAAAACATTTTTACAACTATAAATGACTACAGAGAGTGAAATCTGAAAGATGAAAATCTGAAAATCACAAATCAGTGTTGTGAGAGGGCTGGTTGATGATCTCCCAACAAAAAGAATCCAAGAATTGCTAAACGGCTTTATCTGTGTATTTGGTGCATTGTTATGCAACAAACACACACTTTTTTAAAAAAGCGTTCCCTATCTTTTGTTCCTTATCTCCTTTAGTAGTTTTTAAAAAGTTTTAAAGTACCACTGACCATTATTTGTTTTCTCCTTAGGTAAAGATTAATACTTTCGTTGCCTATACCGTGCCAGTGAATGATGGAGCGTCAACACTAAAGAATCAATCACGCGCCAGCGCGTGGTGGGGAGTAATGTCTGATGTGTTCGCGCGTGAAGTGCTACACCTTAACATTTATTTTATGCTTCAATCGGTATTATATGTTAGGTGTGTCAGCTGGAAATGGCATGGAGTAAAAGTTAAAAGCTTGCTGTAAAGGTATGTGGTTTCGAATTTATGGCCTTATAGAAAAAAAAATCTGCAATATATGTTGTGTGTGTAAAGACGATAGTTTTGCAAGCCCTTCCCCCGAAAACAAAAACAAAATAAAATGCAATCTAATAAATAGATGATGATATTGCTAGTTTATTTGTTTGTTGAACTTCAGGACGGCTACTCAAATGATGTTAATTATGACAACGATGAAGAATGTATTTCTCCCCAAGGTGCCCATGATGTTTCAGATTCTGAAAAGGAAGGTGTTGCAAGACCTTCAAAAGACTAGATATCTTCAGCATGATTCCACTGTGGTAGGAAATACAACTTGGGAAAACGACTTCACAACAAATCGTTTGTTATTTAATTTCCTCTTATTTTTAAAATTTTTTCGCGCTAGATGGGGAATTGGGGCATATTTTACTTTTAGTACCTATCGCGTGCTAGGTACTAAAGTCAATTAATGGGTTGAATAAGGGACATTCCTTTATGTATATAAAAGACAGATTCAACGATTTTTCTGGCCAAGACAAGGGATCTGAATTTTTTTGTTGATAGGGAGAAATGATGTCGCCATTGCATTGATTGTCTTTTCGTCTCAGGGGTGTAGTTTGTAACCTACTTTTCACCGACGGTCACAGAAGAGTCAAGAAAATGTTTACCTTTCTGTTAGAAGCGCACAAGAAATTCACGTTAAGATGCGATTCTATCGGCTTTGTGATGAACTGTTTTGGAACTCACATCACACTCAATTTTTGAAAACCAAGCGTTTCAGTAATGGTTTCACTATGGGGGGGGGGGACCTAGAGATTTATGGAAATACTACTGTCATCTCTTCCAAATTCGATCGATGTGGTCGTCACAAATCATTTTTTGATTTCGTCCACCCTATCATCAGTCACGATTGATGGATGTCCATTCTTTTGTTCACCAGAAGCTTTCATTCTGTCATATTTAGGATCATGACACCACTTAACACATTAGAGAAATTTATAGCACTATCCCCATAAATAATTTTTATTTCGCTAAAAAACTGAAACGGCGTATTTCCCTTCGTAGGAAGAATTATGGCAATGCTCATCAACTCGTAGCTAACAGGATTCGGAATCGAGACAGTCATTTTAACACAGCACTTTACTACAAAAGGTTTTAACAAATCGAGACAAACGAGTGAGCATTCTACTTTCAAGATAACCCTGAAAGCAGTGTGGTGCCAGATTTGTTTCAAAAGGAATACCCTCTTTGAGCTTAAGAGGCTCAGGAGTCTTACTTTTTGAATACGCTTCGTATCATAGCTTTTTGTAGCTGAAGAATACAGTTAATACAATTAAAGAGTAGTCTCACTTTTTATTTTAATCCATTTATATACTGCGTAAATTTTTCAGTTCACTTCTTTTGTTCCAATCTATAAGCCTTTAAACACATGTCTTGCAGTTAATTAATAGGGATTCAACTAAGTTAAAAGAATACCCTATTATTAAGCATAATAGGAATAATTAACACTTCAGGAACAAAGCAAGCCTTAAATGTTGCGTGAGTGAGTGAATGATTTTGGGGTTTATTGGCGCAAGAGCCGATTTCGGCTATACTGCGCCAAACATTTGTTTTAATATCTGTGGTCTAGACGGGAAGAGAAAGAAAGAATGAATTGAATGACAAGAAAGAGGGTCGAAAATAGAGAAGGATCACTAGGGTACTCCGGGTTCGTGAAGCCCGTGTTTACCAAAGGCAGTAAACCCTGTGAGAAAAGGAAAAGATCACTAGGGCACCTCGGGATTGTGACACCCGTACTCACCTAAAGAAGGCGAGCCCCCTGAGGGGGCCTTAAATGTTGCCCCAGCAAGGCATTTTTAAATACGTTACTTTGTCAAAAGAACTTAAAAGTTGTTTCAGAACTGCATACGCAATCCAGCTAGTATTAAAATTGTATAAATTAGATATTTGCAAAGTTCCTTAAAATTTACATAAGGAATATCTAAATGTATCCTTCTTTCAAATATTCTCCTAGTTTTTTAAGAAAATTAATTATATATGCACCTCCTCTCAATATTCAGGAATATTAGGCACCAGGAAATGTAATGAATAGTGAGCATTATATTTTGAGATTTGCAAAATTGTTAACTATTATGAGATAGCGAATATTTTAAATCTATGAATGATTTAGTTTGATACTAATTACCCCGGCAACACGAACGTGATTATCTAATCTTATACCGAATGTCAATGGCGCGATTTACAAGCACCAATATAGTCCTTCAACCAGTATCGAAATTCCAAGGGAAGCTTAATATCTACTCTCGAAATTCTAACCATTCTCTGTGGAACTTTGGAACTTAGATGAATTTTCTGATAGCTGGCTCATTAACAAATATTCAAATAAGTGTTCTCCCTCGATATTACATTTTGAAAAGATGAAATATTTCGGAAAACTAGGCTCTTTCACCGTAAATTCATCTCATAAATAGATGGAATACTAATAAAGAAAGGAATGTTTTAAGTATGTATAGGAAGAAAATGAGTATATATATATATATATAACTCAAATTAAGCGTTTGAAGTCCAAAATCTTCAGGAATAAAAATTGCTTTACTAGTCTTGCTATACAAAATACAGAGAGAAATTTAGTTTACAAACAACTGTATCGAAAACGTTCATTTAAAATGAATTATAGTTTAAGAAAACTAAAAAACCCACTTTAATAGTTAATCGAATTAAAAAGTAAAAAATAATTCTTAATATAAGAATAAAATGATTAATTAGAAAATTAATATCATTGTGGTAAAAGCTTGGAGTGCTTTGTGCTACATTTTTACACTAACTGCGTTTCGGAATAGAACTAGTAATAAATTATAACAATATCGAACACTCCACGCTTTTACTCAAATGACATTAATTTCCTCGTTAATCATTTTATTCTTATATTAAGAATTAGTTTTTACTTTTTAGTTTGATTAACTATAAAAGCGGGTTTTTTAGTTTTCTTAAACAAAAATTTATTTTTTAATTTTTAGGTCGATCTACAGTAAAAGTGTGGTTTTTAGTTTTTTAAACTTTCATTTATTCATTGAAGAATTAATCTTTTTTGTTTGTTGTAATTGTATTAACCGTGAGTGTTTCGCCTTAGGGTTGTAATTTAATCTTTTAGTCACCAAATCTGGAAATGGGAAATCATTAATTTTGATGATCCTGATCAAGACAGTGGAACAAATCATGAAATTATCATCGGTCTTTGACAAGTGTGCATAATTTCGAATTAATCTGATCTTTTAAAGTGGGTAAAAATCGACCTCACATATTACATTACATACAGGTGAAGCTAATAAAAGCGTGTTACGAAATTAGTCAAAATAATGCAGGGCCTTTGCCTTTAATGACAACAACCTTTAATTAAGATGTAATAAGTGCTTATATATAAGATACATTAGATGTAAAACTTGCATTACTTTGAATAATGATCAATACACTTTGGATACCAAATCTATTCTTTGTGAAACTTTTAATTGAACCTACCTTATGAAATGTAAAAATTATAAATATACCGCATATATCGCACGCGCTCACCTATACTTTAAATCTGCAATTTTTAATTTTTAGGTACTATATTCGCTGCATAACGCTCACCTTTTTTTACGATGTGCAAAGCTCTCTCATCATTTGGACTCATAGTGTGAAAGTGGGTAATAAAAGCATGGAATGGAAATAAACCTGACATAATTAAATAGTCATTTTAAAAATTAGTACAGTTAACATTTTAGATTAAATGTATGATTATTATTTACTAATCAGTTATAGCAATTGCGAAAAAATAATTCAGTGGTGACGTGCCTGAAGATATAACAGCAGGCAAACATGGCGAACTTTTCACGCTGTTCAAAAATGAAAGTTCAATATGGTTCAACGTTTCTATCAAATAAACAATATTTAGATATATGAAACCTACTTTTTTATATTTATTCATCTTTTTTGTTTTTGTATTTAAAGCTATCATTCTTATACCAGGTATATAACGCATGCTCGTAAATTTCGATTGCATTTTTTGTGTTAAAAGTGCGCGTATTGTGCGCTGGAATATACTGCAAATATATTGTTCAACACTCTAATAATATTAATAATAGGTTAAATCTATTATAAATATCTCTAGGGGTCACAGGGGTGTTAATTTCGTCTCGGGGTTTGAAAATATGAACAATTTTCATATAGATATAATTCTTCGAAATTAAAATTAAGTTATTCGAATCTTTTACACCTAATTTATAAAGAAATGGATTTCAAAAAGTACAAAATGTTTAAAATATAATCATAATTTTCAAAATTATAAGCATATGTGAAATTAGGAAACATTTCTGTAATATATATTAAGTAAATTTTATGTTGCGCATGCTATATTCTAAAATTTATAGAATTATAAAATGTACCATACTACTCTTTAAACTCTACCAAATTTTAGTATTATATATCTTTTGTATTTCAAAATATTTAAAAAATATTGAAATTAAAAAAAATTAATTATTTTTTATTTAAAAAAATATAATTTATTGTTCTATTTATATCAAAATAGCTACAGTGTAATAAGAATACATTTAACTTTATAAATCAACTTATTGCTAGCAATAAGAGCTACTATTTTAAAAAATATGATGCGCAACGTAAAACATAGTTAATATTTCTTATAGAAATGTTTCATATTTTCCTATCTTATAATTTTTTAAATTATGATTACATTTTAAACATTTTACTCTTTTTTGAAGCCTCATTTCTTTATAAATAATGTGTAAAAAAGATTTGAATTATTGAATTTTAATTTCAAAAATTATATCTATTTAAAAATCGTTTATATTTTAAGAAAATAATTCATATTTAATGGAATAGTAGATGAATATTAATTTAAAACTCAAACAATAAAAAATTCTCTATAAACTAGTCACAAAAGAAATATTTTTTAATATGTAATGCGTCAAGTCTTTTTAATTATTTTTGACGAACTTACACCTGATAAAAAAAAACTATAAATCAGTTATTTAATTTTAATTTATAACTGATGTAATTAGCAAATTTCTTAAAATGAAGAAAAATAATCTTTAGCTTTTAGCCTTTACAAATAAAAACTAATTTCTTCTATGTCTGGAGATGAAGCACAAGGAATAAAATGCTATTGCTTTTGCGCAAAGTTCAAAATCATCTTCAGAAAAAACAATCTTTTCTTGGTATTTACATTTGACTTGTAGATGTATAACGGCAGTGAAAAGATTTTACCTGACACAGAAAATAAAGGCATAAAAAAGAAAGATTGTTCTGAAACAAAATGGTTGGGGAATGCAATTCTTCAACATCGATTTAATACCGCATCCTTCCTCTGAAGAACAAGTAGCATCGAAAAAGAAGCTGCTTCAGCATAAATTACTAGAGAAGTATCAGAAGGAAAGAAAACTCAAAATGGCTACAGAAAAATACGTTTCATTAATGTTTAAGACTCTTAAGCGAATAAAATATTTAATATTTTATTACTAAATTTAACTTTCTTTCGATAAAATAATTCATATTTGTATTAGGAAAAAATATTTATTATTATTTAGCCCTTAACTGATTTGCGCGTACAGTGAACGGACTATTGAAAGTTGGCCGCAATAGGTTTGCCAGTACGGGTACTAATATTTTCTTTCTTTCTTTGATTTGAGCACATTTTTAATTCTTATGCAGGGATATCTAAGACTATTTGTGGCCCTGGGCCCCTACACAAATGTAGGCCCCACCTATGACCCTTAAAAGTAGACAGTACATAGCATACGGTTTTTGTCAATACTGTGCAAACAATAACCCGAACAAATAAATATACATGACTTACAAGCTCACAAACTAGCTCGACCAACTATCGCCTTTTGACTGAATGAGTAATGATGGTGTATGGTTGTAGGCCCAGGCCTATACATAGACAACGGTCATCACATGTAGCCAGTCAGCAATTCGTCTGAAATTCCCAGTTTTTTAGAGAATACAAGCAAGAATAACACTTGACTTTTGCCAATTACTCGAAATATGATATTGAAGCTGAAGTCGAGAAAGAGACGAGGCCCCCATTGTGGTTGAGGCCTTGGGCCCGGGCCCAGTTATCCCGTACCTTAAGACGTCCCCGTTCTTATGGTGATATTATTTAGGTCTAAAGTTTTGAAAAGCCGATGCTGTTTGTCTGTGGAATGCTGATGCTGTTGAATTGTTTTCCATCCTGTATTTTCTTTCTGGTGAAGATAGTATTTTTTCTGTGATGAATGCAGGAATTTAGATCCTTAACACTTGTGGTCTACTGTTTTCAATGTTTACCTGCGACTTTTAAAATTACGGTTAAATCAAACAAAAAGACGTTTTTGTGAAATGATTAATTCAATTTGGGTATTATTGGATTATTATTCAGAGGAACACACACAAACAAGGCCCTCGACCGTTTGAAAAAATACTAACATAAAATTGTTTCTAATATATAAAAAATTCTTCATATAGCATGAGAAGTGTACTTATAAAAAGTTAGCAACATTAAAGAGGTTTTGTGGCGCGCGCGCACACACATACAACCAATTGTAAATTAAAGTTAAGGGTTAAACGCAGTATGAATATTACTTATCTGAAAGAGTGGTTTAATTTAATCTCTTATTTTGTTGAATGCCAATTTGCCTTTTGGTAAAAGCAAAATCTCCTCAGCGGTGCACTTCAAATACGTAATTAGTTTTAATTGACAGTAAGATGACGGGTGTTTTCCTTTTCACCCTGAAGTGTCTTTTGGGAGTCAAGAGGATTTGGCAAATTATGCTCCTGAGTTTACGCGAATGGTTTGGGAATACGAAACCACGTTAAATTTTCAAAGTTTCCGTGACTTTTGAACGTGAATTATAATTTACAACACTGACAGAAGCCTTTTCACTTCGAAAACAACCTGTGGATAATTTCTTTAAGAGAAATAACCTGTAGATGTTGAGACTAATTTGGAACTGTCATTAGGCTCGGATGAATTTCGATAGTTGATGTAAATACGGAAATAATGATTTAAATCTAAGTTATTCAACTAGCATTAAACTCTACTGATTTCAGTAGTTTCTTATTCCCTGTAAATAGAAGAATTATTTTAGAATTATAACTGATTTAATATTCAAAGTTGTTTTATTTTATTTCCTCATGACATCCTTTTTATTCAAATAGAGCGAACAAAAGAATTCAACTGGGTTAATATTTAACCTTTGTTTGTTTTATGACCTTTCGTAAATAGTACTGCAGAATTCATGACTCTTAGGAATCAAAATCTTTTCAACCGACTTTTTTCAAATGGAAAAAAAAATCTACTTCGAAAGTTTCGAATGCACTGTTCGTAAAGTATAGCGGTTCTTCAAGAATTTTTTGAAGTTTCAATTCTTCATGATAAAATACTCTGAGTATTTTGAAAATATGAAAGAAAATAGATTTTCCCTATCTAGATGAAGAACTTTCTTTCTTAAGAAGTAATATTTCACGTGAAACTTCATTCTGAGCCATTCAGAGATTGCCAGATTATTCGTTTAATTCAGAATTTTGACAGTTTTCTTGCAAATGAATTTATTAAAATATTTATTCACGACTGAAGGATGAAACCCTTGAAATGCGCGATCGAGTTAATTCGATCACACTAAACTGGCCAAGCTGTGCACAATCGAGGTAACTCGTGCGGAGGCGTATCTTATACTGATGTAATTTTCCCGCTCAAACATAAGCAATCGTTGGCTGCACAAGTAAGACTGCGATCCGTCATCATGATTTCGTAAATTTAGATAAAGTTTATAGTAAATTTGGATAAATATTATAAAAGAGTATTCTTTCATGTTCTAGACATCAGCATTTGGAATGCATATGTTTGTATAAAAGAATTGAGGTGAAAAAAATTTAGATTTCAGAGGCAAATTTGTAGAAAGATTTATACAAAGTTATAATAGCGATAAAATATAAAAAAATCGGGTAGACCAAAATCTGAAATTTTACGTCTAACGGAACGTCATTTGCCCGGTTTTGTTCCTCCAACATAAAAAAAAGGAGCTTCCACAAAAGATATTACCGCGTGTATTGTGCCAAAAAGGATATCAAAAGGAAAAAAAGAGTCGTTACATGTGTAATAATTGTGATGTTGGGCTATGTGCTACAATTTAATTCCAAAAATATCGATCAAAAGAAAGTTTTGAATATTTTTTTAAAAAAATAAATGCTACTATTACTATTATTCCTGTTGAAAAAGAGTAGATAAGTCTTTACTTATAAAAAATATGTTTTTTTCGAAACAACTATTCGAAAATAAAAATAATAAAAGTCGATAGACATGCCAGATTGCAATATTCAGCAATTACTGCAATGTGGATCAAAAATCCAAAATTAAATAAAAATAATGGGTGATTTTGTAGTTTTTTTTTGGCAAAACAAGGTTTTAAAAATGTGTTTTTTTAAATAAAAAATATTTTTCAGCCATTTTTTTTAATAAGTGTGCGGTAAGGAATTAAATAATCAACTTTAGTTTTATTTCCTTCATTGCTTGTAAAAAAAAATGATACACTTTTGAGTTTTTGTAAATTTAATATCTCTCCTTAAGCACTTGATGCCAAAAATATGATAAAATAATTTTGGCATTGTTGACAGTCCATTAATAACCCTGCAGTATTGCAACAATATAACGGAGGCGGATACTTTATTTTTTTCGAATTTACCAGGAACCCATATGAATTGTGCTTAAGTTGCTTTATCGATTGAGTTTCAAGTGATTTATTGCTTTTGGGAAGAGGGTCGAACTTCTTCCTCCCATTGCCATAGCTTCAGGGGGTGGCCTTCGTCGCGTTCGAGGAGATTTGAGCTACCGTAATGTGTTGAATTCAGCCAGATTGGATTACGATTGTAGAAAATCTTTCCCGGAAAGTCGACATTCAATAGTTTTTTAAAATGAAGTCAATGGTGAAAAAAGAAAATTGCCTGCAGCTGTATAGAACTGATGAGATTAAAACAAATATATAACAAACCTTTTGTTTCTGCCACTTTACCATTTCTGAAGCAGTAGAATTGACAAAATTATTGAAAACCAGCTGTTTTATGCACTTTTCTTTATATATATATATATAATAAAATACACTTTCAAACACACACACACAACATCTTTACTGTGAAGCAAACCAATGCCAACTGTGCCGATTTTTAATCGGAATGTATATTTATTTCAATAACTGCTAAATCACATCATTTTTTAGCTTACGTTTTGATTGGAGAGTAAAGTGTGGGGAACTGAAGATTGAAAGGTCTTTTCTGCGAAAGTATTAGCTCAGTGATTCTCAACCTCTGTGCCCTGCACTTTTGTGTGCCGCCAAACTCTTGAAGTGTGCCGTCAAACTTTTCTAAAATTATTAATTATACTCAGAGAAAAAAATAAAATCCGAAACCGAATCATTCGGCCGTTTTATAGAAATAAACTAAGAATATCCGTGGTACAGTTAACTTATTTATTAGTGGATAAATGGGAGTGTATTACAGATAAGTAAAATTCTTTTTAACTTATTTGATTGTTAGTGTGCCGCCAAATTTTGAAATTGTTAAAAGCGTATCGCAATAAAAAAAAAGGTTGATAATCACTGAATCAGCAGTTTGATTTTTTTCTAATAGTTACGGTGGAAAAATAAATGTCAGACAGGAAATATAATTTTGTTTAGGTTATAAATTAATTATCCTTACATATATATGTTCCTTTTTCCTTTTGATAGTTTCAGAGTGAAATTTCCAGAAAATTTCTATGCATCCTTATTTTCATAACAATACTTTTCAATTATTTATGTTCGAGAGTCGAAAAGTAAGGACAGACCACTAGAATCAAGAGACCACTAGAATCAATCCAATTAGAATCAATCATCAATCTACGACGAAAATTGCTTTGGATAAATAAGAGATTGAAATTCGCAGGTAAAGTGATCTTGTAGAAATTGTGAGGACATGTATTTCAGATTGATAAGAAGAGGATGGACAACACTAATCTTATTTAGAAAGAATGCACTTTTACTTCCTTAGATTTGTTTTCTCTGTCAATTTAACAGAAGAAAGGTTTATTCTAACAAGAAATTCCTTTTCAACTCATAAAAATAGGAATAGCGTGTACAAGAAGAGCATATTTTTATTTCCAGGCAATTAACTTATGCATATATTGAAAATATGTTGTATTGTGTGAATCTTTTAAGTAATTACAAACATTTTAAAAATCATCACTTCAACGAATACAGAAAGGGTTATAAAGGCTTTTACAGATTTTCTTTTTCAATATTTAATCGCGCGCGCGTTCACAATATATCTATTTTGTTTTCACACACACACACACACACACACACACACACACACACACAGTGTTCGTTTCATTTAGCATATTTAATGTCATAGCGTATAACTGAAGGATTTGGGGTATTAGATAATGTTTTATTTTTCATGCAGTTTATTTCGATTGAGATTTAAATTGAAATTTCATATTCCGTAGACATGAATGTCAACGGTTCACTTTATCATTGATTCTTTACTTTTTACTCAAAGTTTTATGAAAAAATAAATCTCGTTAAGAGACTAAATTAATATGTGCAAGGATAACATGGTACACTTCTTAAATTTCCATAAAAACAACAACTACATACAAAAGAATACAAGAAGAAAAAAAACTAATGTGATTAATAGTTAGATATTTTGTTTTTTGAACAAAAAAATCGCTTTCAAAAAATTCTTCACACACATAAGGTAACATAGAAACTCATAATTATCTCTATCCAGTTTTTATTACAGCACTAGAAAAATATTATCCCCATATATATCATTAAATTTTACAGCTATCTTGAACGTGAATATATATTTTTATTAAAATAATAAAATTTGATATACAGCTGTCACAAGTTTTTAAATAGTTATTTATTAATAAAAATTATTGTTCTAATGAGAGAAAAGGTTAAAATCACATATAATATATATATATATATATATATACAGAAAGAGAGAGAAAGAGGAAGAAATTTAAAAAAAAAATGTCTTGAAAGTATAATGCATCAAGGCTTCAGACTGATTTTTTTTCTTTTTTAGCAGACATTGGCACTATTAAACAACAAATTAATCGAGATTTAAATAAGTTTATTAATTTGCTGTTAAATATGTATTTCTTTCGGAGACCTTTGAAATATATACAAGTAAATACATTACTTAAAAATATTTTATGAAATCAGTTGTAATGTTACTTTTTAGGATATTAAAAATACGATAAAAGATTTAAAAAAAATATGGATAAAGTGATTTTTTTTGTATATATTTTCATAGCAATATTTACTCAATAAGTATTTCAATTAATAATTATTTTCATAACTCTTATTTACGTGATAGACACATATTTTGGCCTTCTATAAAAAATCAGGTTTACATCTATCAGAAGGCAAGCTTCCACGCTTATTTTTAGCTATTAACGTATTGATACACATAATTTTTACCCCTACCTATCACTCTCTTTCTCTGTAAATATATGTGTTTATAAATATGTAAATATTGACGATTTTATCAATTTTGGGTAATTATTATTGAGTTTACTCTAAAGAATACTTATATCTTAATTACCTAAACCTTATCAAAACTAACCATAACCCTATAGAAGAGCAGAATACAACTTCAAATATTATGAATCACAATTTAAATAGTAATATATTTGATAAAAAATGAATGCACACACACACACACACTTTTAAATTTTATCATTACAAAAGTTACATTCTGGAACAGTAATTAATATCCACATATAATCCATTATAGGAACATAACTCTTCACTATTTGAAACGTAATTCATATTTAATTACTAAAAATAGAAATAAAATTAATTTATATTAAAAGGATTAATAAAATACTCTCTCTGTTTAGAAAATGATTACCCTATTAAAGTTCTTAGAAACCTTGTATATGCGATGAATTTAACATTAGTTTTTATTAATTTTCATCTTGTTATCTCTTATTTATTTTACAAAACCATAGGTGTCACTATCAGTTAATTTGTTTGAAATTTAAGAATTTTTTTCAGTTTATTAGTTTTAGTTTTTACTTTTTCTCTTTTAGTTTTTACATTCTCTCTTTATATATCGTTTAAAGTACATCATGTTGATGAATTCATGAAACATTATATAAATGAAGAGTTATTTCCTGAAATACTATCCCAGCTCCATTATTTTGTTTTTTATAGAGTTGTAGTTGAAGTTTCTTATTCTTGTTTATATATATAGGCAATTTAGATTTTTTAAAAAAACTACTTTTATACTTTTAAATTTATTACAAATTTCTAAGTCAGTAGATTACTTTTTGATAATATAGGATTATGAAGATTTAGATTTTTACCAATCAGTTTTAGAATTTAGGTTTTTAACTGTATTTTTTCTCTTCTAATTTTCATTTCACCCTAGAAATATAGGGAAATAAAGAAGGTGGGTGACTTAAAGCTATACGTAACTCCGCAATTTTCGATCTTAATTTAAGAGTTTAGTAACGTATTAGTGTGGCAATACATCCTTTATTTTTGTCCTATATTATCTTTTTATTCGCTTGCTTATTTTTTAGCTTTATGTTAAAATATTGCTTATACTTTAAGTATATTTTAAACACACAGAGTTAACTATGATTGACGAGTATACTCGTCATAGAAAATTTGGAGCATTTTGTATATTGATGAGTATACTCGTCATGCGTAAAAAGCTATGACCATTGACTATTTCAATCATAATTTTTGAGAAAAACAAAACATATTCTCCATTTTTAAGATGGTTAGAATATTTCGAGGATAGGCCGGCGTAAAACAAATAAATAAGAAATATGAAAAATTGAAGATGATCTCATGCGTTCATGTGATGCAACGCCTGAAACAGCGTATAAGTTCGCATAACTAATTTATTTATGTATGATGATAATGTTTTTAGATGTTAGTCTAAAGGGGCAGAGACAAAAGTCGGAAAGTTGATTTATAATAGGGTTCCTTCAGGTATGGTCAGCCATGGAGCAAATGCGTGACGTCGACCAGGCGCTGAACCCATTGATAGTTGTTGGCCATAAGTTACCAAGCTGTCGAATGGTGTAAATGTCAATTGTTAGATGTCAGAACCATGTGCTGACATTAGAGTACAAGCCCAATGCCGTGCTTCCTAAAGAATAGTTATTTCTTGGGGGTGAAAAAAGCTAGGAGGCTTTCTGGTAAGAGGACTATGACCAGCCCTACAGCACCTACTCCAGAGCTTCTTTAGTCTCAAAACAGAAAATGCTTAGTGCGTAAAGAAAGAAGTAAGTCAATGTATACTTTGGTCTGACAGTACAAGAATTTCGAGGGTCACTAAAATTCATAGATATCATTAAAAGCTTGAGGTTGAGAGGACCACCGACCTCGGGAACCCGTGACCAAGCTAAAATATTCTATAGCCCCGTACACTAAGTTTTAGTAACAAAAAACTGGCAATATTTTATAAAATAAACCCATCTTTTTGATGCAATACGAGGGTGGTCCGATAAGTACTTAGCCTCACTGCCTGATGGTGCCACTATCGCAAGAGAAATACACTATAGTATAGTACCTTCCTGTAGACAGCTACCGACGAAATTTCAGCTGTATCGGACTAGCAGTTCTGGTTTGAGAGCGTGTGAAAGCAAGCGTGTTCGTTGAATTAAAAAAAAATGGAAAAGAAGCAATATCGGTTGGTGATTCGATTCTTGTTTTTGGAAGGGAAATCGCGCAGTAAAATCAAAGAGCGTTTGGATGCAGTGTATGGGAACGCTTCTTCTTCGATAGAGACCGTAAGAAATTGTTTCAACGGATTTCAACGTGGTCGCACGTCGGGTTTTCATGAGCCACGCCCAGGTGCCCCGAAAACAGCAACCCCGGAGGATAACGTGACGAAAATCAACGATCTCGTTTTGGCACACCACCGATTGAAGCTACGCGAGATAGCTGATATAGTAGGCATCTCAAAAGACCACGTGGCGCATATCCTACATGAAATTTTGGGTATGAGAAAGCTGTCGGCAAGATGGGTGCCGCGTTTGCTCACACCGGATAACAAGTACAACCGTGTGACCACTTCAGAGCAGTGTTTGGCGCTGTTTAAGCGCAATATCCGAAGGAGTTTTTGCATCGTTACGTGACCGTTGACGAAACATGGATTCACTGGTACACACCAGAGACCAAGGAACAGTCGAAACAGTGGACTTTACCCGGTGAACCTGCTCCGAAGAAGGCGAAGATTGTCCCATTGGCCGGAAAGGTGATGGCCCCCGTTTTCTGGAATTTGCGAGGTGTGATATGCATTGACTACCTAGAAAAGGGTAAAACGGTCCCAGGGCAGTACTATGTTGAATTATTGGACCGATTCGACGCCGAATTAAAAAGAAAGCGCTCCATTTGGCGAAGAAAAAAGTGCTCTTCCACCACGACAATGCACCAGCTCACACCTCCGCACTCGCCATGGCTAAATTGATCAAATTAGGCTACGAACTGCTGTCCCATCTACCATATTCTCCAGATTTGGCCCCGTGCGACTTCTGTTTGTTTCTCTAACTTGAAAAAGTCACTCGCCGGGCAGAAACTTCGCTCGAATGAGGGAGTAATCACCGCCACGGAGGCCTACTTTGTAGACCTCGAGAAAACGTTTTTTTCAGACGGGTTAAAGAAGTTGGAGCATTGCTGGGTCAAGTGTATCGAACTAAAAGGAGATTATATTGGAAAATAAACTGCATTTTTTCCAAAATTTTTGTTTTTTCATTTGTAGGCTAAGTACTTATAGGACCACCCTCGTACTTCAACAGTGCGACTTACTCTGTGGTTGACGAGTATACTCGTCATCGCTCGATTTCTGTGACATACGAAATTGCGCGCTCTTGAACTGGAGCGCCTTAGTTAAATAATTTATGAATATATGTATATGTTTTTCTAGAGTACACAGGCGCATATTACCGTTAATCTGCGCATTGTCTGATTTTTTTCTGTGTATAAATTGCAGATCTTGTACAAAGTAAGAGTTTTCTCACTTTATCGATGTAATGGGCGCATTGATATATTCTGAAACTCTGAAGTGCAGGATTTCATTAAAAGAGAGAGAGCGTGTTCTTTTATGTAAACTTCATATTATGACGAGTATTATAAAGGATTATGTACAACATCTGAATTTAATACTTGCAAAAAGGATTTTTAATGAAATATAATTGAAGTAAAAGTAGAAACTGATAAATCTGTATGTTCATTGTGGTTCTCACTAAAACGAGGGTGATTTACATTAAGTAAGTCTACAACGGATATATTAAAACAACTATGTTCAAAATCTGGATTTTGTCTTTACAAAGAGATTTTTTAAAGAAGGATCCTTTTCTAGAAATATTGTTACATGAAACAGCAATTTAAAGAAATCCTTTGGCTAAGTTTCAGTAAATGAGACATCGCAATTCTAAATGTGCTACAGACTTCCGGACGGTAGAGGTTAGTGATGCTGAATGCTGTGCCATAGAATCTGGGTTTGAATCCTGGAGAAAGCAAGGATGTTTGTAAATGTAAAGTGCATGTGCGGCATGGGGAAACTCTAAATATACGTCGAGCCGCTAGTCCTCTTGTGCGGATGGTGGAAAGAGAAGAGAGGTGGGGGTCCCTGACCACACCTCAGATTATTCTCCCAATAAAATGGAAGGTGCCACAAATAGGTGGATTTCCAAAAAACTTGTTTACGTTCAAAGTATCCTAAATATGCACTAACAAGTAAGCATGAGACATCAGGTTTTTCTATCAATTCCTTTCCTGAATTTTAAATTGATTTTTTATTGATTAATTTAATCAACCTGATTCTTTAGATATCAAAAAACAAATAAATACCATTGTATTTTATTTACACTTTGTGTCCCGATTCTTATGTATATTATTTATAAGTTTTCATGGAATAAATATATAATGTTTTTTTTTTAAATTAGAGTATTATGAAATATTACGACCCCACTAAATTGAAAATTAGTTGAAGCATACAAAAAAGTTGAGTCGTTCGTATAAGGATACTTTATAATCATTTTAACGAGTGCTTAGTAGGTAATATGCAAATTTTCTAAATAAGGTGATGGGATAAAAAAAATTATTTCCCTCATATAATGAGGATACCATTAGTTAATTGGCAGATTTCTTAGGTAATGTGCAGATAATCTGATTTCCTCACTTAAGCCGTTACACATGCCCATATATATACGTGTGTGTATGCGTTCTGTTGTGTCGACATCCGATATATGCGAGTCATCAAAAATTAAAATATTAAACTAAAATAAATATACTTTAGGAAAGACATATTCAGTATCAAATAACTATTGGAAAATGCTTGAAGAGTAAAATTACTAAGTTATATTAAAAATAAGATAAAATGATAAATCACTCTCTACATTTAAGTTCTCTGTCCTTTTAAGTATTCTGTCTACTTCTATTATTTATTGTTATTATTAAGTTGAAAAACCTAAAATGAGGTTTGTGAAATAGAATGCCTTACGCTTGTCTGAAAGAAGATTTGAAGAGAGAGAGAGAGAGAGAGTAGGGTATCATTTTGAATCAAGCATAGTTTTACTAATATGTGAAAAAATTTTAAAGACATATATAACTTATAAACTTATATCAACATACATTAAGCATTAATAATAAAAGTAAATTACATTTCATGCACTTCTAAATAAAATAAATTGATAAAGAATTGATTATCAATAACATACAATAATTTTTAAATAAAGTTGTTAATTTTTAATTCACTACATTTGTTGTTTCATTTCATGCGTCATTAAATGATCGATAAATAAAACTTTAAATTTGAATGCAATTAAAAAGTAATAATAATAAGCACATCAAATTTATATCTTAGTTTTATTTCTAATCATACTTTGAAGTGTTAATATTCCTTTTTAAAAATACGTCACAAAGTATGCGATACATTATATGTAAAAAATTACAATCATAATAAAACTAATTTCTTTCCTATTCTATATTTATTGAAAACTGACTGAAAAATAGACCAAACTTAATCTACAAATATTTTATAATTACTTCAATGAAAAATGTTTTAGGAAAGACGGATTGTTAATAAGCCTTTTTCTTTAATTTTAATCTGAGAAAATACTTTTTTTTGTTACTGATCTTAAAAATTAAAGACTGAGATTCTTTTTTTCAATTTTATTTTTGCCTGAAAATTTTTGCATTTTTTTATGAATTACTCAGATGATTATTGCAGTATTATGAAAGATGAAACTATATAATTCTTATATATATCAACATAAATACCTTGTATATTTCAATATTTACAAAGAATTCAAGTTATTATAAGAAATAGGAATTTTGTTCGAAAAAAGGAATAGTTTCTTTTATAAAAATAATTAAATATATATATGTTACTATTAAATTTAATTTATTTCTTCACATGTAAGAAGGTGGTAAATACATTTTTCGAAAAGTTTTATTCATAACTTTTATAATTAAAATTCTTAAAACTACAAGAATTATAAATGTTTCTTTAAATATATATCTATTAATAGTTCTAAAATTCACCATGAGAAACTGCAAATCATGTACAGAATTTTGTGTAAAAAAACTTAGGTTTTTTATTTTCCAAATAAAATTTAGATGAATTCCAAATATTTTTAAAACAATCTGAATTATAAAAAAAGAACAAAATTTAATGCTTTACATTTGTTTCATTGGGACATTACGAAAACATATTTGCACATACATTTAAATATAGACAGGAATTTTCGTAACATAAAGTATTAGGCATTTCATAAAACGTTATATATAGTCAGAAATAATACAAAAAACATCCAACTAATATTCATCAACATTGCTTTCCTTTGACAGAAAAAAAAATTCAAAGATGAATCTATGAAATAAATTAGACTTTTGCTTTACAATGTGAGAAAAGTGTTGTTTTTGCTCCTTTTAATCTGAACAAATATAAATAGGTGGATTATATATTTAAAAAAAGCGAATATGGAGGAATGTAACGTCTTCAGTAAGACGAAAATTATTGATTTTTTAATAATTTCTAAAATTATATTAGTTTTATGAATTTATATAAAAACTACTAATAAATTTTAAATTTTCTTAAATATTTATTGAAGTTTTAAATGTCACGTTTAATTTATTTCAAGTGTGCGGTTATAATACCGCACTTGCTTTCCTTTCTATCTTGAATATTTCTTGTAACTGTTTATTTAAAAAAAGCGCTCAAAAATTAATGAAGAGCTGAAGTTTGTTTTTAAAATACTTTGGGAATACATCCTTTTTTCCTCAGTAGTTGCATTAGATTTTTATGTAGCGCTAAGTTGTGTAAAGCTTTGAAAGGTTTGTGCGCAGTAGCTTCAATAAGCATAAATGAAACATTTTACTGCTTTTAAACCCAATTTATGTTCGGTTAAAAATCTTTCATTAATTTTGCGTAAAACAATAATTCTTATAATAATATTTTTTAATGAAAAATTAGATTTTGTAAAGGCAAATTTAAAAAAAAACTATTTTAAAAACCATGAAGAAATTAATCGTATAAACTAGCTAAAACATTTTTAATTCAGAAATTATTTTTATAGAAATATTGCGAAATTTGTAATGCTTTTTTGAAAAAGATTAATTATTTTTTAAACACTTCTCAAACTTTTTTTTTTCATGCGCATAAAAACGTACAACTGATCGGACCTTGCAAACAAACTAAAAATCTCTAACACAGGGATCTACTTAAATTCTTTGAATTATTTCAGGAAAAAAAAATCCCGCAAAAACTGAGGCCGTGATTTTTCCCTGCCGAAAAGTTTGAGGAGCGCGCCTACTGCTCATTTTTGGATCCCGTGAAACTGCTTACCCGTTCCGGAGAGTTCGCATCAGAGAGTAAAGTCAGTAGTGCTGTCAAAGCAGGGGGAAGCTCCCTTCGTTTTGTCTGCTCTAGCGGGAAAGCAGCGTCTTTCTGCCGCTGGAGATCGATGCAACAAGCTTTTACGTCACTCAACAGATGCTGATGGGATACCTGGGAGGACGCACGCTGATCCTCATCTTCCAATACAACAGTTTGGGGGAAGTCAAAAAACGCGGTGACGTAAGATCCCTCGTCGATACTTTTAGGCAAACCCAATATGCCATAGGTAAGGTTCCCAAATTATGGGCCCCTAATTTGGAACCAATTTCTGCAAAAATCCCTTCCTTTCATCAAGCGTGGATGGGATGCAAATGAGTGACTTAAGAAAAGAGAATTTTGATTTTTTTTAATGGTGTTTTGGACGAGGGAATTTCGTGAATTTCTCCCCCATCCATTAACTTTTTTCCTGCATTTCAGGGGGGAAAATAAATGCAGGGTAAATGACCCTGTGAGAAAC
This sequence comes from Trichonephila clavata, assembly GCA_019973975.1. NCBI lineage: Eukaryota > Metazoa > Arthropoda > Arachnida > Araneae > Nephilidae > Trichonephila > Trichonephila clavata. Next base: position 136,970 of record BMAO01033378.1, read on the forward strand.
TAGGGGTGCATTTTTAAAAAAAGATTTTTGTATGGTGGTATTTTTTTCTTTGTGTGAAAACTCGCACAGTAATCTCGTATTTTGAAACTTTCTCAAAATGATTTCTTTTTTCATGCGTAAAAACTTCTTCATCTGAGCTTCGAAATTATGGTTGCTTAATTAGGAGTATGGCTTGAAGTTCTGTAAAGGATTATAAATTTGCATATGAAACCACTTTGTCTTTCCTTGCACGCAATGTAAGCTAAAAGCCCTTCGGAAAATAAATTAAGTTTGTTTTGCAATTTGTCAATCTCGATAAGTGGGGCAACAGAAACTGAGCAATACATAAAGTTAATGTGTTTGAGAATTAATCGTTTAAAAAATAATTAAAGCATGTTAGTTTTACATTAGCGTTTTTAAATTCCTTTTTATTTTTTGTATCCGGGAAATTTATGGAACTGTCGTTATAATCAGATGCTAAAGATCAGAGACGTCTTAAGACTCTTTGAGGCCCTGGGTCTCCATGCAAAAATAAGCCCTACCTAAGATTTTTAAAAGTAGACGGTATATAGCATCCATTGTTAAATACTCGTTCAAATGGTAATTTGCAACAAATAAATGTTCATGACTCACAATCTCAAAAACCTAGGCACAAACCGGCTAGACCGATGGTCACATTTCAACTAAATGAGTTGAATAACTGTTTATATTGTATCAGGCCTAGGCCTAGACATGGACAACGGTCATCACATAATAATACAGTCTTACCACTTTTGCCAGTTGACATGCAGTTTGAAATTCCCTGTTTTTCAAAGAACATGCACGGGAATAATATTTTACCATTAAAATTATCCTGATCATTATCTAATTAAGACAGGGTCGGGAACAAAACGAGGCCCCCACCGAGGGTGAGGCTCTGGGCCCGGCCCCAGTTGGCCCATGCCTTAAGACGTCCCTGCTACAGATAACGCAGTAAGTAACAAAAAAATTAACACAATGCGATTGATACTCATTTTATTCATTTATTGTTTTTTAGAGAATTTGCAAAAAAGAACCTTTTAAGTCGTACCTATTTGTTAACAAAAAAGTTTTCGGGAGAGTCAGAAATTCTGAAAATTATCAATTTCTGTTTTGCATGTTAATAATAAATTTTTTAAGCAAATGAGCTCTTTAATCGAATGGTTAATTATTCGACACCAAACACATGAATTATAATAGAATAAGTTCACTTATTATCAATTTGAGCTTTGTCTAGCAATGTAGCTGTAGACAAGAGAAAATTGAGAGTCCAGAAAAACTTACCATTGAAGATTACATCTTTAAATAATACAAGCTGAGGACATTAACTGTTTTATTATATTCTCTCGAGCATCAAAAGAAGAAATTTTAACAGTTTTTGAAAGGAGAAGAAATGCACGAAAATGAAATATAAAAACTAAGAATATAATTATTTGCTTCTAGTTATAATAGAACTCTTACGAGAGATTTGTAATGAATAATAATGCTTGATTATTATATTTTGTTATTTATTATTTATTTAACTGGACACAATCAAATTTTACTGTCGTGGGAGGCTCTCATTTCTGAACTTCGATGAAAATGAGTGATAATTTTCAGCCAAAAGTTTAAACTCATCCTCAACAATTAGAAATTTGCAAATTGTAATATTAAATATTTAATAATGTTTACAGTATAACGATAAAAATAACTTTAAATTATAATAATCATGAAAAAATGTATACTTTTTTTGTTATAAAGGCAATAATTTCTTAGTATAAGTATTTTACAAGTTCATTTAAAAAAAATTATAGTTTCTATACCTTTTTTTATTATATGTATGTTCCTAAGCATGACTATATATAATTAGCTAAGACCTGTAGTTTGGAAATTTAATTTTTCTTTAAGAAAGTTGTTTTAGAGTAAAGAGTAGGATTAAAATATAATTGTGTATTTTATTACATTTTTAAGACTTAGAGCATATAAGTACTTTCATATTCTGTAATAATTTGATTTTTAATGCAAGTTTGAATGAAATTGTCTAGACAAGAGTTTTACGTCAGAGAGATTTCAACTTCGGGAAACTTTATAAGAATTATTGGAAGGAAAGAATTGGATTATTCTGGTAATGAAATATATAGAATACTATATATTATTTATAGTTAATATATAAATGTTTTTCAAAAACAGCTGTACGTAGTATTATATGTCTCAAATTCATACTGAAAAAAAAATACATCAAATTATTTTCATCCAATTTGTGTTGAATTTCTCAATATTTCACTTATTAATAATTTTTATTTACATATATATATACTTTATCTGTAGCTATTTATTTATAGATCATAGTATCTCATATATTCTAGATATCATTATACAAAAATAGAAAAAAATAGAAGAAAGAGGTATTTGGTTACATATATATGAGGATTAAAATGTATAGATAACTAAAATTACAAGAAAAAAAAAAGATTTTTGATAATTTTTTATTAACTGTATAAGATCTAAAAAATTATAAAATAATTTAATAGCATCGCAGTTATATCGTAAATCATTTAATTTTTGTCATGTCTTATAATTAATATCAATCACTTCGTTATTAAGCCTAATTAAGCTAAAATATAAAGTTTGGGAATTAATAATTACTGTAATTAGTAAGCAATAATTAGCTTTCTGGAAAGTATTACAAGATAATTACGGTATATCAAGTAGATCCAGTGGGTGAACTCTTTGCTATTGTAATATAGTAATTCCTCTTAAGAATTTACAAAAAGAACATTTTAAAGTTTGTTAATACAAAATGATGACACGAATATCTCGTGTATTTTGTAACTCAAATTACGTATAATTGGGTAAATTATAATACAACATAATGTCCATTTCTAGTTTTGTAAAAGAATCTCGAATAATCAATTTTAACGTTTTAATAAAAATACTTAATGATCAACTAAAAATTTCTGTGATGTAGATACAACTATAGGGCCCGTGGGATAGCGTATCACGCTTCTACGCCACAGGTCCGGCGTTCTATCCTTGGGTTGGGAAAGGCCGACTGAGCCTTTCATCCCTACAGTGGGGCGATACGCCTGCTTGGAGACTAAACACTGGGAGTTTTCTCTCCAGACTGACCACCTCATTGGGACATCTGCTCATGCACCTCATCGTCCAAGTAGACGTATACTGAGATAGGTACAATAGGCCTTGGCCCTCATGGGATGTTGTGCCACTGACAAGGGGAGGGCACGACTAAGGAAATTTATTTGGGGACGAGAACTTTGTGTAATAGTAGTACTCTTTTAGGGTGTACTTTTTTTTTAATGTAATTATTTATGCTTCCTGTTTGTTTGTTTTTTGTCTTTATGGTGCATTTGTTTTGTATAATTTTATTATTTCTTTTGTATTTGTAAAAAAGTTGGAATTGTTTAAAATGCAAACTTTGATTTTTTTTTACAATAAAAACTGGACGTGAGGGTGGTTGCTTCCCGAGGGATCGGTTGTAGCTCTAAACCCTCTTCGGGTGAGCTCGGTTCCTCTGGGCATTCATCATCATCCTTTAGGGTGTTCAATCCTCAATGTATTAGCACCGAATGGCCAGTCAATTCGGAGGAAATAGCGTTCGAAATTCATTCTTAGTTATATACAATTAAATTTTCGTTAACGTCAGAGACAAAGTGGCATGGACGATAGCGTACCTTTTTTGCTACGCGGCCAGCCCAGGTTTGAGTCACGCGATCAGTTTTTTGTTTTATTTTTTCAATTCGTTTAATTATTTTTACAATTAAATAAATTGATTTTAAAAAAGTTTATTAAATGTTATTTTATTATTTTGTATTTTAAAAAGTAAAATAATTACTGTAATTATATAAATATTTATATTATTTTATAAGTATAGTTATTAATAAATAATAATTATAAGAAATGTATATTACAATAAATATTAGATGATATTTTATATAAAAATTAGTTATAAATAGTTTTATAATATGAAATACAATACATTATAAATAACCTCTTGCAGTTATTTAAATGTTTTTGGTATATATTTAAATACAACCTCTGCCAATCAAGTTCGGTGAATGAGGTCAGAACGGAAAACCTGGCAAAACTGGCGAAACAAAACGCTACACTTGCGTAGCGGCAGGTGTTGACCATCTGCTCCCACCGTTTTTCAGTTCAGCGTCGTTTGTGTTCCGTGTAAGGTTTGTTTTACTGCTTGTTTAGTACGGTGTTTCTTAACTGAGAACAGGAAAACGAAGACACAAAAGATCAATTTAAAGTTTTGTTTTAACCCGGCACCACTATCGCAGGGTGTGTCATACCCACCGTCTAACTTTTTTCAACGTTCCTGCTAAACCTTTTTTGGAAAAATGGATGATTCCTGGTCTAGCTGACTTTAAGATCATAACCTTCAAGGGGATCAAGCCTGTCAGCGAATTTTTAAAATAAATCTTTGGATACCACGCCCTCGGGTGTGTCATACCTTGCGCGTGAAGTTGAGTTACATTTTTTAATAAGTGAGTACGCTTTAAAATCTTCTTTATTCTATGGCGTATTATTGTAGTTATGATGAAGAAATGTGGTATTTAAGTAATTTAATAAATACAGTATTTAATAGATGTAGTTCAACAGTATTTTCGGATGAAGAAATTCTCTTCTTGGCTATGATGAGGAAAAAGCAAATGAAGAGTATAACAGCAAATATGATTCCTCCACTAAAATCGATCCAGATTTAGAAAAGGGAGACACTGTTGAAAATAAATGTTTTATATGTAGGGACACAAAAACATTTGAGAAGAATGTAATTTTAAAGGAGATAACTGGTACACATCCTATCCACTTTCAGATTAACTTTTGAAAGAAAAAAAAACTATTGCTGGAACAAAATAAGAGAAAATAAAAAAGAAATTCCAAAATTTTTAAATTTAAAGAATAAAGAAGTTTACTCCTTATGTTCAGTTTGAAAAAGATACAGACTTAAAAAAAAAATAGATCCAGTGAAAATATCGCACTCACTCACGACGCGATTAAAGGAGTGTATAAACAATACACTAATGCCCTTATAAAAAGAACAGACAAACTAAATTTACGCGTGAAAAATGTAATAAACATGTTGTACTTCCTACTTTTCTTCCTTTTTAACCTTTGTATGCAAGTTTTACGGTAAAAACACAGTGCAAACACCCTTGGGTATGACACACCCTGCGCGAGAACTTCAGGTCGTTTTTTTCACGCGAGTGATGCCGAGTTAAGCTTGCCAAGACATCAAAAGAAACATGCGATGCTGAGACATGTTTATAAAGATCAAGCACTGTCCATGAAGTGTGCATACGAGTGCTTCACCCGTTTTTGAAAAGCATGGAAAGTGCTCCAGACAACCCCCGTAGCTGAAGACTGGCGACCTCCGTAATTGACGGAAACATTGAGAAAGTGAGGAAGATCGTCAATGAACTGTGCGCATGAAGCTGATGAACTGCAGATTAACCGTGAATCCGTGCGGCAAATCGTTACCCAGAATTTAGGGATGAGGGAAACGCGTTATCGATATTGACGATATTCCTAACATCCAACGAAACGTGACGAGGCTTTTGAATATCCCCCAAAAGACTTCTAGCAAAGTTTCCGGGACATGTATAGCAGATCTCAGCGGGGCATAGTTTTGGGAGGTGACTATTTCGAAATACAGTAAGGTAACTTTCGTTAATTTTTCATCTACGTAATTGTTACAGGACTATTAACCGAACTATATTGTCAGAGGTAGTATATCTTTGTATGGTATGAAATTTATTTAGTAATCAGCTGGATTTTAACCATATAAATATTTAAATTATATTTATAAGGTTATTCTATTTCATAGCTTATTTTTAACCTTTATAGATACTTTTTTGCAATTCATTGATTGCTGGATTGTTTATTACTGTCGCATTTTGAAGCTGCGTGTGATAATTCTAAACTACGGTTAAATGACGAGGACGTCGTCACTCTCTCCAAAATTTGACTCGGTGGAAGTAACACTGTCTCAGGTTCTCTAATATGACCACTCGGTTCCTGCACCTTATTCTTCATATAAAGTTATTATTGTGAGGGAATATTAATGACTCCCCCTCTGCGCGATGGGTCTTCAGCGGTACTAGGCTCGAACTCATGGCACGCCAACCACGAGTCAGTTACTTTAACCACTAGGCTATCACAGCCACAAAATTATTGTTGTATCCGCACAGTTTGTTTATTCTTGTTATGTATACTACTGAAATATTTTAATTTATTTTGTGGAACTTTTTTTCCAATTATGATTTAAATCAAATTTTTTTTAACAGTTTTTATCATATTTTTAAAAGTATAGATATATTTTACTATCACTTTTTTAATAGAGGTATATTTTGTAGTTTTGAAGGATTTTCATGAAAAATATATAAATATAATATTAATAATTACATTTGAAGTATTTGTTAAAAGCATTAAATTAAAATCAAATTCTCTCTTTTACGAAAATAGTAAGTTGAAGATCAGATTAAACGTGTTTCAAGTAAGAACTGAGATTCTTTTTATTATCTTCACATTCGAACACTTCCAAATATAGGTAAAAATGAAAATTAAGAAATTAAAACTTACACAATTTCTCGTAAAAGCTTTTAGATAATTTTAAAAAATTTCAATTAAAATTAAAATAAAAATTAATATACATTTTAAGCTTCACTTTTTTCAGTCAATCACATACTCTAGTTAAGCGCAATTATTTATATGTTTTCTCTCATTTTATATTGACAAATGAAGAACTAATTGTTTTACGCGAAAATATTTAATTGAAAAGGTATAATTACATTTTTATTTCTTTAAATGGCTTTTTTAAGCTACTTTTGTAGATCATTAACGCTTCATGCCCTTTCATATCACAATGCGTTCCTTTTCATTCAAAATTTCTTTTATTATTTATCTGCAACAAATGAACAATACTAATAAAAATGCATTGGTATAACTTATTTGCCGTTCTCGATTTCATTAAATTGTGCCGTGACATCATTAAGTTGAATGAGAGCTTTAAATGTAAATGCGTGAAAGAAACTCTTCGTAATTACAGTAAGAGTAGTTTATTTACGATTGAGAGTGATACTTGATATAGATATCAAATTAAAAGGATATTTTATCATTCTCTCTTCCCACTTTGATAATTAACGTGGATTAATGGGTAAGCCTTTAAGTTAGTTTTTACTTATGGTTAAAATAAGATATTTTCCCATTTATAATATTGTTTTGGCCTACTTAAAAAGAAAACATCCAATATAATAAGCTTAAGACGTTAGAAGTAATTGGCTTTATGAAATTAACCCATTTCTCTCTATTTACGTAAAACGTAACATAAAAATGTAATATATTAAAGAGAGAGATTTATACAAGCCGTAAAAGCCGGTGGGGAATCTTTTAAACAGAAAATTCAATACTTAAGATACTAACGAAGTATTAATTATAAAAAAATAATACATTAATAACTAATAGTAAATAAAATAGTTTATTATATCTTTTTCTATATACAAAAAAGAAAGTGTTTCTCTCGTGATGCTGTAATAATTTATTTTCTACGCAAAGTTACGACTTTGCGTAGAAAATAAATTGGTCCCCAAAAACGATGCCAACTTTGAACAATGAGTATGGACAGTTGTATAATTTGTATATTGTGGGTTGGTCCTTCATTAAGCTGACAGGAGTATCCCCCACCCTCAGTTAATCTTAATTCTAAATAAATTATTTCATTACTAATACACTGCTTGACAATTGTTAAGTAAAACACAGTTACGTTTTCCGTAATAATTCAGAAGAGACAATGATTGAAGATGAAACTAAGTAAATGTTTAGTAGGGACAATGTGCCTTTATTATAGTGCAAAATGGTACAGATATCACCACATCGAAGAATTAAAAACTTAAAAATAAAGAAGATGCTCCTTGGATGATTTCCAAACAGCCACAAAAAATTGATCTATAGGTCAGTATGATGCAGACATGAGTACCTTAGTAAGATGTGTGTTGACCATGGACACTAATGCACCTTTTGCATCTGTTCTCTCTCTCTCCATGCTCTTCCCTAAACTATCGTGGAGTCCTTGGGGGATAGTATTCCACTTCTGTCTTAAGGCGGTTTTGAGCTTTTGCGCTGTACGGGGAGGGATGGTTCCTTGTGCAACACGTCTTCCAAGAGCATTCTAGGCATGCTCAATAGGATTTAGGTCGGGAGAGTAAGCAGGCCATTGCATACGGAGAATATTTTCACTTTGCAGGGCGTCCGATACCTCAACGCTTCTGTGTGGCCGCGCATTATCGCCCATAAACAGAAAGTCTAGACCTACACACAGCAACCCTATAAATTTGAACATTATCCAGAATAATCTCTCTGAAATATTGTTGCGATGTAACGCTTCTTCGCTCAAAGATGTGAAGCGGTGTTCTGCTATTGTGCATGATGTCTGCTCACACTATCATGCCTGGACCGCACCGATCACGTTCACAAACAAACTTTTGTGCGTAACGTGTTTCACGCTCTCTCCGCAGTAATTGGTGGCCAGAATCACTTGCCCCACTGAAACGATATTCGTAGGAGAACATCACTCTAGACCAATTTTGGTGATCCCAACTAACATGTTCCTTACACCAGAGTGATCTCTCTCGACGATGGCGGGCCGCGGTGGCCAAGTGGTCTAGGCATCGGATCATGGCTAGCGTGTCGTGAGTTCGATCCTAGTACCACTAAAGATCCGCCGTGTAGGGGAGCGATGCACGTTAAATCTGTCGAGAGCTCAAACGTCCTCCCGTTGGTGTGGTGTGGTAGTTAGGAGAGGGGGTGCCAGCTCAGGTGTCGTCCGCGTCACTTGACCATGGTTCAAAATTACGCGGACCGTCGCCAAAAGCCCTCGTGTTGCTAATCAGTGCGACGTTAATATTCACTCACTCGACGATGGCGTGGTTGAAGTGGGATGCAACTAACAGGCTTTTGTGCATACAAACCAACTTGATTTAATCGCCATGATATGGTTCTTGCTGAAACATAAGTATCGGTAGTAGTTGCAAGGTTTGCAGCTATCTGGCCAGGAGTGAAATTTCTGTTCCTTTTTGCCACGAGGGCTACATAGCGGTACTTTAAAGGTGTGGTGCTCCTACCAGAACCCCCGGCATGAATTCACAAAGCATTTCCACCTTCAGCGACCCTCTTTAATCTCGAGATGACACTCTTTGATACATCCATTGCAGCAGCTACAGTAGTGACACTTTGAAATGCTTCCAGTCGTCCAACTGCTCGTCCACGATCGTAGTCACTCAAATGTCTTGTTGACATTTTTCTCTTAATTATTGCAAGAGCCAAACAGGGTTTCAGAGAAGAAACTTTCGTAACATCCAGCACGATTTTCTTCAAACATTAAGCAGCATGAATTTTCGTATGAATCATGAGCTTGTATGCAGTGTCTTTTATACAGATAGCGAGTCCTGGCCTACCACACAAGCCCTCTGAACTTGAACTTACTTTCTTTGGTCAGCTGTCTGAGACGCAAGTTTACATAAATCACTTGTTCCTTAGCAGTTGTCAAGCAGTGTATATCAATCCCAAAATAATTTATTTTTAATAACACTAAAATTATAAGAAAGATGATAATTAATAATTTATTCATAATATGAATTATTATTATATTATTCATTTAATTTTAACTGCTTTGTAAGCGTAATGCGATTTCAGTGTTTCTGTAAAAGAACTTTTAAAAGGATTTATTGTAGAGCTATTACAATACTTGAAAACACAGTGTTTCTGGAAGAGCAGGATGAACTCCATAGGGATATATACGCTATTTTACTTCCAGCACATAAATTCAAGTTTGTGAAAGCTGCTTAAGTATCCGACTAGGTTGAAAAGATGTTTTTTAGGAGGTGTTAGCGGTATTAAGGAAAAAATAAAGAAATATAAGCATTGAATGGGGGGGGGGGAGAAGAAGGCATAATGACATTTAAAACTAGAGAATTTTAAGTTTTTTTTCTAAACTTATTTTATCTCGCTTATAAATATATTTAAATATGTTTTTTGAAGAATGACATTTCTTACGATAATTTGTGCACAAAAAATGTGACATCTCCAGAACAATTCATTAAAATTTAATGAAATTTGTAACACTTATGTTATAAGCTCTTTAGAGTGCTACCAATTGCAAGGTTTTAAGATAGTTTCATTTAATCACATTTCACTGCCATTTTTAGCTTAGTACATAAAGTAATGAAGCCGAAAAATCTTTAACAACGAATTTGAATGCTTATAAAATATTTATTCTTAAAAGTATTTTTTATCTTGCAGTTTGTGACATTTCAGTTGAATCAAGAAATATATAAATATGAAATTAAAATTACATTATGTTCAATGTGTTTTTATTTATGTGCTGTTTTTCTTAACATTAAAAAATTTTCTAAAATTTTATAAAAATAATATTTTTTTTAAAAAACAAGAAATATATATAATACATGTTTCTTATTTAATAATTATGACTCTTTAAACCTCTATTTATGGCCTTAAAATCTTTCTGAAAATTTTTCAAAAAATTGTTTTTGAGCCTAGTTGAATACTTTAATTGTAAAAGAAGACAGTACAACTTATTGGCCTATATTTTAATCCATCTTTATATAAGTTTTATAGACTATGCTTATGACCCGTACACACAATCATGCCTTAGCTGTTACGTATTTTTTGTGCCATGTACGCTAAGGGTGTCAAATTCAATGACGAACTTCAGCCAAACTAACAAGATTTAACCTTAAGTAGGCCCCAAAATTAAAAAAAGAAACAATATTCTTAGAAATGTAGGCTTATTTCGAATAATACATTATAATACACATGTACAAAAAAAATTTAATGCTTACGTCCTGACACTTGACATCTCTTCTCTGCTACTATCTTTCCTATATTTCGGGATAAATTTTAAGAAAACTACGTAATTAATACTATTTCTAACAGGATATTCATCTCCTTTCATAACTGAAAAGAACGGCTTGCACCGATAAATTCGGCACATTGATAGCAATTTTACATATCAAGCAGAACATTTTATATATTTTACTTCACAGCAAAAACATTCTAATTCCTCTTTTGCTTGGAATATTGGATGTTCGTCAGCTATTTTTTGTTTAGTTTTACTACCACTTGACCTCGATATAGACATACCGAGTACAAAGGCCTGGGATGAAAGAGCAATTATTAACTGCAAATAATAAAATAAATAATAAATAGCAATGTTTTTTTATTAAACATTAACTTACCAGACAGAGAATAACTAAACAAAATAGTAAGCGTAATTTGAATCGAGCAATAATCCTATATAGCCTATACGTCTTACTTTTTGAAATCAAAATATTTTCTGTTACTGCACCAATCCGTGCAAGACTGTAGTTGTGGAGAACTGCGATCCATATTAGCACTCTGAGTATAAAATTCAGGCCTATCAGTTGTTTTTCCAGCTAAATTCTGTTAATTATTTATCAGGGCATCCTATTAATTTTCTATATCTTCAGCTCTTAGTTCAACAACAAATTATTTTAATTATTTTACTTTAATTATTTATCAACTTTTCTTAATGCATTTTGTTTGTAATTTTTAGAATTACTTCTACATTTTTAATCTGTTAAAAAGCCTGTAACTAAACTTTTCATATTTTAGATACTATTTATGCTATTTAAATACCGTATTTACCTAATTGTGGTACATTCAAAATAAATGTACGCATTTTTTGGTTAATATAATAGCACATAAAAGAGCATAATTAAAAAAAATGTATAGCGAATTCTACCTATCTTATTTTTACTGCGTCGCGCTTTGCTATTTTCTTATATATTGTGTGCCGATATATTGATCGAGTCACAAAAATGTTCGTTGTGGGTCACATGCGACCCACGGGCTGCAAGTTTGACACCCCTGATGTACGCTATTACAGTGCTTCTCACTTTCAATATTTGCGGCCCAATATTCAATCATATTCCTCATCATCCCCCCTCTACAATAACAATGTATTGAATTCAAGAAGATTATACTTTGACCCTACAATACAACTTTAACCTCTTAAGTGCCACCGGCGTATATAAACATCTTTCTCAGACAAAGCGTTAACTGCCCACGGCGTATATATATGTCTCACCGGAGTACGATCTTTTCTGTGCACTGCTATCCATAAAATTATTCTGAAGACTTTGGAATTCAATAAAAGGACCTAGACAGTGTTTTCGAAGGATTTACTTATTTCACAAGATTTTTTTATTTATTCCTTTTCTTTCGTCCCCTCCCCACCACCAATACATCACATACGTGGGCCTAAGTGGAAAACGGTGGCATTAGGGAGCAAGTCGCATATCTTTTAATTGGTAGTTAAGGGATTAATTATAACCCGTACAAATTACCAAAAAATGTGTTAAATCTTGTATATAATTTTATATGTGACAAATACACGGAATCACTGGTAATTATTAAACTTGTCCTTAACATAATATTGTTAAATTAATTATAAAATACATTATGCAGTAATGATACATTTATAAGTGTATTATATCCGTGTAAATGTGCATTTTATATATTTTATCTCAGAATGATTTTGTTTGTTTACTTTCAGTAATTTAATAATCTTTTGTTTTCAACTTTTCAATATGCTCACACCCCCGCCTAGGGGCGTGCCCTACAGTTGGAGAAACTCTACGCTAAATACGTTATTTTGCTCAAATTTGTTTAATACTTCTAGATATAATCAACAAAAAGTGAAAATATTCTTAATCTGAGCGCCAGCACAACTTTCTTCTCATTTCTAAAATTAGGGTTTCTAAGCTTCACAAGTGAAGTTTTAACAGAGTTAAAATATCAAACCATTAGCGAATGATTCGGAGTAAGGGTCAAATGGTCAAAGGAAAACACGACGTCAGAAATAAATCACCCATGCTTTGAGAATCGAGACGGATTAGAAGAGTTTATTAAGACTAATTGATCCCCTTCTGTGGTCAATTATCCAGTATTATGTGCCCGCATATTCTTCACCGTCAAAATAAAACACCTAAATTTGCTGTAGTGGGAGTTTCAAAAGGAAAGCAACATCTATAAACATGCTCTGATTATAACGAACTTCTAAATTACGAAATGAAAGTATGTTCTAATTTCTTTTATAAAAACAAAGTAAACTTTTTGATTTTATTTAAAAAATATTGATTCAATAACAATTTAATTTTTTTTGAAATTTACAAACACTTGGACAATGTATCAAACTAAGATAAAGAGTTTAAATAGATCGGGGGGGGCGAACCAACCCCCTTGTACAAATTATACAACTTTTCATACTCATAGCTCAAATTGTAAAACTGTAATTTGCTTGTACTATGTAGTTCTGTTTATTTATTCCTTTTTTCATGAAATTCGTTTTTGGCGCTTCTTTTCAGTTAAATTCTTAACGGAAGCTGCAGCGTCCAACACTTCATTGCTAAAGTCTTTAGATTTTGATAAACCTGCTGCTCTTGTAAAATTGAGTATTTAGTTCCATTGATTGTTCATTAGTCTTCGTATAAGACAACACCTTTCTACTCCCTCAACAATTCCAGTTCAGGCAATCGTCGCTATATTTTTCTGCAAGAGTTTGCAATAATGTATGAGTGCTACCATAATGGTTACATAATATGAAGCAAAGCAGATGGATGCCAATTTACGCGTACGACACATGCGAAATCGGGGTTGTCAACTTGTGGTGGTTCTATCCGCGACTATACTAACACCTTGGGGACTATTCTGGGGAAAAATAATTAATTCAACCAACTTTCGCCGACCAAGAAAGCGTGATTATGTAAATGAAGTATATTATATAAATTCTGTTTTCGCGAGTTGGTACGTTGGAGTTGGTAAGTAGAAGTTAGCATTGAGTCTGCAAGTTAGTTTGTTAGTTGAAGATTGAAAGATAGTGGAATCAGTAAGAGGTCTTGGAGTTGTCCAGGAAAAAGATTACAGAGCATGAATCCAACGACATTGATCAAGCCGATAGAGATCACCTGCAAGTTTCCAGTGTAGGATCCGATGCATAAAAAGTACAGGTATTGTGAGCTTGATTAATTAGAAGTTAGCTTATTAGTGTGCGAGGTAGTTATATTTAGGCTGTCTTAGGTTTAGTTGAAGGTCCGTAGTAGTTAGTATCCCCGTGTTATAGAATCTCACCTCCGCGCTCTAATATTTAATCACCTACATTAATTAGATTGTTATTGTGTCTGATTGATATTTGGTAACAATAAATTAATTAGATAGAAATCATGTCTGTGTATCAGTTTCTCCCACACACCTAGCCGGGTTTACAGGTAGACAAGGGGGTTCAGAGTCAAGTAGGAACTAACCACTATCACAAACTTAGTGAGTTTTCTTGAACGTTGGCATTGCCGTGATAGCACGTAATAAATTTATTACAGCACCAGGAAAACACTTTTTTTATATAAACAGAAATATATATTTTACACTTGAGCATTTTTTTAAAAACAAAATTATAGTACTAAAGTTTTAATGTTGATCTATCAATTAAATGATTATGAATTTTGTGAAGAATACTTATATGTGTAACGTATGTTAACCCTCCACAGACGCGCTTCAAGAAGTTCCATCCATAGGCGCGTGACATCTCTCAGATGCATCTCCCCATACTTACATTTGAAGATGATTTAGTCATTTTATTGGTAAGATTTGACATTAAGGCGTAATAGTTTATCTAAAATATTGACATACTCTTAAAGTGCAGTGTTTGTTTCTGAACCTCTTAATTTTTTTGTATCATCTATAGTATTACTTACCGATCAAAATAATGGATTGTTACTGAAGTAACAGATGATAGATAGAAGTACCTGTCTACTGTAAAACCCAAGCATACAATGGCCGTTACGGATTAAATTATACAAAGCTAAATGTTGCAAGTCATTAATGCTTCGATTTAAATGTCATACGAGAATTTATTGATAGTTATATTTAATTAATTTGCATTAATTTCAGTGTAATTTATGCTCAGTATTTGTAAAATAATGCTTTATTCCTATTACCTATTTTTCTGGCTGCTGGAGTCAGTAGATGATACCGCTATATAGAACCAGGTACCTTTGGGTCCGAAGCCGAGTAACTTACCCACTACACCAAAATGATCACCATGGTGCGGAGGATGTTACTGGCTTAAGTAGATGATACCGCTACAAGTCCTTCAGTAGGTTTTAAAATAAAATTTGTATAAAAAAGCACCCCTTTTACTCATTAAACGTGTCTTTCAGGTAAGAAAAAGTTGCACTTTTTGGTAAAATAACTTTTAATAAGCAAGAGTGTCAATAATTTTAAAAATTTCATCATTATTTACTTTTTGTTGTTGTTAAGAATATAAGGGAAATATTTGCACATGTTTCAGAAATAAAATACATTCTGTGCAAACAAACTAAAGTTTTCATTTCTGATTTTATTATTATTATTATTATAATTAGCATCAAATTTGTATTCATATTATTCTCTAAACCTTGTTAACTTTGTCAAAAAATTTGAGATTCTTTTGGCGGAATCAAAGAAAGAACAGGATTATATTGAAGAGACAGTACATGTTTCGATATAACCTGGAAGCATGGGAAGTTAAATTTAATTATCATAATGAATGTATTTTAAAGGTAAAAAATAAATTCAACGATCTAAATTTTTTAACATGCTTAATTTTTTTTGTTAAATTTTCAGGTTAGTTATATTTACTATATTTTTATTGTTTAAACTGAGGGATATTAGAGTAATATTAGCTCACATAAATGTAATAATATGCACTCAGTGCAGAATCATCGCTTCAAGTTTAGCACATAATTAAGGTATCCGACTACTCTAAAATTGTGAATTTTGCCGAAGATTTACAATTTTTTATGATTTTATTTCATTGACCATATTATTAGCTTTATAAAAATACCAAGCTTATTATTTTACGTTCACTAGAACAAAAACTACCAGAGTTTTGGTAAAAGAAGATGTCCTTACTTTAAGCAAGATATATATGCCATACTTTAAAACACGTTTTACTCGAAATATGTTTTTTTTAAATGCTCAAACGGACAGCGATTGCTCAAAAAGTTTTGAAAATAATTAACTGAAATTTTTTTATGTATGTTCTGTATAATAATAGAAGTGTTTTAACATTCAGATTTATCAATCACTGTTTTATTACAAAATTTACAGTCCCTTATGTTAATATAATCACTGTTTTTTAAGCAATTCCATATAATAACTCAGACAAAGTGCTCTAGGCTTTGTAAAAATTAAAATATCTCTCAGCCTGAAGGTCATTTAAAAAATGAATGACATAGCAACACATCAGAATTGATAAATTGAACATTTGTTCATAAACTGTTGGTACAAAATGCCAATTTATGTAGTTTTTTGTAAATTTTTACCAATTTTTCCCCTTTTTAGCAATGATAATTTCTTTTTCTTTTCTGATATTTATATATATTTTTTAAAATGTACTAAGCAGATCTAAAAACTACAAAAAAATCCCCATACCTTAATTTTCTTTAAAAAAAGCTGTTGCAAGTAGTCGGATACCTTAAATCTCAAGCCTTGAAAGAATTAGTCTGTTTAATCTGCCATGAACTTAACACGTTACTCTTTTACTAATGTTTCCACTCTTCTTTACTGAAATAGACTTTCAGATATTTCTGTTAAAACCAAGAGCAACAAATTGAGAGAAGTAAGAACATACTATATAAGTAAATTGTTTAATAGCCTAATGTGTTTTACCGCTTTGATATTGCAATTAAAATTTTAAAATTCTATTAACCACTTAAGTGGTTTGCCCGTACACAGTAGTTAGGTACTTGCAAAAAACTGGCCGAAACCGGTTTGCCCGTGTGCTGTATGTGGGCACTGATATTTTCTTTTTTCTATCTTTGATTTTGTGCATAGCTTTAATTCTTTTGATGAGGTTATTGGTGCTATATTTTTAAGAGATGCAATTTGTCCATGGTACTTAAATACTTCTCATCCTCAATATTTTTTCGTGGTGAAGGCGAGAATTTTTCATTGAAGGCAGGAATTTAAATTCTTGAACATATTCGATAAGGAATAGGGATTGAGAGACAAGGGCAATATGCAATTTGTGTCTTGAGAAGAAATGAAAATGTAGAAAGATAATTCAAAAAAGCTGTTATTATCTCTGTCCCCATTGCAATGTAAGACTAAGTATATATATTGCACTCTGCTTAAATTGCGTGTGCATACATACGAAACCTCAACCGTTTAAAAAAGAGGTTCGAACATGAAATGTTTCTGCAAGAATGAGAGAAATTATGTTAAGATATATATATGAAACATTTTTCATAGCAAGTAGAGTGTACTTATAAAAAAGCAAACATTTAGGGGTTTTGTATGCCACAATTATAAAATAAAAAAATAGTGTGAAAACTTCAAAATTGAAAATTAAAATAAAATTCTCCCATTCTATTCAATATTATGCTTATTTATAAGCAATAAAAAATGTTCCTTTTTTGGGAATATTTTGGGCAATAAACTGACCATTTAAGGGGTTACAAAAACTAAGGCTCTAAAGCCTAAACGTGATTTGTATCAGTCTTTTCTTTTAAAATGGAGTAACGACTAAGATAAACAAACAACTAAATTTAACGAAGTAAACTGGGAAAGTTAAAGAAAAAGATGAGGTACTATAATTAAATAGGAGAAAATTACAAAAATGATTTTTAATTAAAACATTTCAGAGCCCAGAATTTCAATTGCAAATAATTCATCAGAATACTTCGAACATTTTGTTAATGCATTTTAAATTAAAACTCTTTGTTAAAAATTTTGCCTGTAATAAAAAAAAATATCTCCCTGAGAAATTCCTAATTGCATTAAAATCAAACAAATAATATGATTGGAAAAAGTTCAAATCTAGTTATAATTAATGAGGACTGCTATTATTTTTGTATTAATTGGTATTCTCATATTTATACATATGTAGAATCTAAGATTAAATTAATTATTATTATGACCAAGGAATTTTAAATATCTTCTCTTAAGACATTTTTAACTGAAGTGGTAGTATCAAATTTTAACTCATGGCAGCAAAATTAATACATTAATTACAAACTTGTAATTACGAAAAAAGACAATAGTATTTTAACTAATTACTATAAAAATTGTTCTTAAAAGTAATTATGATTTGAAAGTATCAAACAATCAGACTTTTACGATATCACAAAATTACATATGAAAAAAAAAATATTTATTTTATGTAATTACTTCGTGTTGAATAAGGAAAAATGTATTAAAATATTTTAATTATTTTTGAAAAAGTAGAATTACTGTCTAAAGAAATTTAGTTTTATTTAAGCGTCAGCAGAATACGTTTCCGAAAATATTTAAATGACTTTATTTCGATAAAAAAGAACAAAAATTCAAAAAAGTTTCATTTTTAAAAAATATCTTTTAAGGCATAAGTAGGCACTGTATGAATTGTTTATTTTTTAAAAAATAAAAGAAAGAGACCTTATATTTACCAAAACTTGTAATTTTTTGTACAAAAAATTGAATTTTTTATAATTGTGGTGTATTTATTTTAAATTAATTAATTTTTCATGTTAGTTTTAAAATGAATTACAATGAATTCCATAATTCTGATTGAAAATGAAGCGAGATACTTAAGCTTGTATCTTTATAACTGCAAGTTCTTTTTTTTTTTCAATTCTACATGCAAATTTAAAAGTCGATCATATTTCAAATACAACAAATTATATTTTTCTATGCAAACATCTTTGATAAATGTAGCATTTAAATCAAGATTCTCCAGATTCTACTTGTTCAATTAAAATTGGTTATGCATATTTTATTTATACATACATGAAAAGACATATATGTACATATACGTAATATTATAAAACATAGCAATGATGAGATGTAACGGGTCTACCCGCGAGCCTCCAACTAATCCTCTTGGGAAAAACTATTTCTTTAAATATTGTTCTATTGAAAACTTTCTCGTGAAGAAGACACGGTTTATGTTCATGAAGGATGATATTTAAGCATTATTTTTTAGGTACGTGGGATTAGTGGTTAGGAGTTAGAAGTTAGCGATTAGCGGAAAGTAGCTATTCACTAGTCGAGAGTTGCTTGACGACTAATTGTTGAACAAGTAAAGATCGTTAATTGATGATTTAGTCAATAAGTTGGATTAGATTAATATCGAATAGAAGTCGAATAGCTGAGAACGGAATTATGATTATTCAGAACGTTTATTACCAAGACGTTCCAAGAGTAAGTGATTCAATTCTTAATTAAATATTAAATATCTCTTGCTCCAACACTTAATGCATTTTCTGCCCTGGGTCCTTTGAATTGATTGGTAGAATAATGAAATAGATTCGTTCTGATTACGGCTGATCTTTATTCTAACTCCCAAACACCGATGAATGTTAGAAGACATCCGTCACAATGGTTTTGTGTAAAATATTATTTTAAACAAAGGGAGGTGAATTTTTGAAAAGTATTGAAAAAGAGAGATAGAGATCTATTATGGCAAGAAGTCAATGGCCCAAAACGTAAGACTATCATGTTTTCAAAAACTAACTCTAACTTAGGACAGTGATGTAGGATTAAGCTTGTTTCATGGGATCTTAACCTTCGCCTTTCATCAAAAAGTTCATACATAATCGTACAAAAAATTTCACGAAGAACACTAACTAAAATTGAATATCAATTAAATTTTATGGAAAATAATGCGCAATCACATAGCTACACTTGTCGACGATTATCTGGAAGAAAGTATTCACAGAATGGTGTGCCCAGCAAGGTCTCCAGACCTCAATACCATAGAGCACTTGTGGAATACTCTAGGCAGAGCTCTTGCAAGTCAAAACTCTCTCCACTTCAGGCATTAAAATCGGCTATTTTAGAAGAATGGGAATTATTCCCACTATTGTTGATCAAGAGTCTCATCAACAGTACGAGAGCATGTAGAGATACTTGTACAGGTGCACAAGCACACACCTATTATTAGATTGAAAATACAGAGTAATGAAGTATCCTATTTTGACCAAGATCGACCTCATTTCGATGTCAGCCCACATTAAACTATCTTAAAGTTTTCTTTGTTACCATTTCCTCTCCTACAGCATAAGATATTAGAATACCAAATTTCCATGTATTAAACCATTTTTTATGTCAAAATATCTCATTTTTGTGACTGTAACCAGTGTGTGTGCGTATGTATATATTTTCCCACAATCTTCTGAAAAGAAAATGTAAAAAATATATTTACATAGACTCATATATAGATTTACTGATTTTTATTAATTATGTTTTTTTAATTTAGAAAGTGATTTATTTAAATTATTTAAAATCTCAAAATTAAAAAGCTGCATTTATTTTGTCACTTAGATTAGTAGAAAACATATGACAAGCAAATTTAAAATTAATAAATACAATTACTTATTAATGGTAAGCATACGCTTCTCTGACCGACAGTACATTGATGACGTTCTGTTTCCTCGTGTTTGACTTTCCCAAAGTGCTTCCGGGGAAAAGTTTTATTTTATGGTTTCTAACAAAGAAACTAATTTATTATCTGTAAGTTACCCGCTAAAGGTCTATTTAACGGTAAGTAGTTTTCAATCCAAAATGGCCACTTAGCACTAAAAAAACAAGTTGTAAAGAGTTAAAAAAAAAAGGATGAAGTTCAGTAAAGCAGCGTAAATGCAGAAAAATTATGTAGATCGAAAAAAAAAAGATTTAAAAAATGAAATAGGAAGAAATGTGTATTTACATTTTACATGGAACGCTGCACTGAAAAGTATGTGCACCATGATAAAAAAAACTGAATATGAATAATTTCTAGCTGTCAAAGGGAAAAGGAATTTAAAAATATGGGTTCGAGTAACAATTTTTTTAAACAATAATTTGAAGCCGAAAGAAGAATTGAGTATTAAGGGGAGGGGGGGGGGAGCGACAAGTAATTGTGGAAGGTGAAAAAGAGCTGAAAACATTTATCAAAGTAAAACAGTGAAAATTTGCTATTTGCTACAAGTAGAAAAAGAATTATGCTTCGCAGATTTATTATTATGGCACTGCGAATTCGCATCTAAGATCCACAATAAAAAATCGGCCGTCCAATTTCCTACTTTTTATAAACAATTTTCATGTCTTTACCACATTTATCACATTTCATAGCGTTCTAAATCAGTGAAATATTAACTAAAAAGGAAACAAGGAAATCATCCGTACCCTTGGAAACAAAATTGACCAAAAGTGTGAATTGGGTGAAACTTTTGGTCCGTATAAATTAAACTCGGTTCAATCATAAATTTTGAAAAATATGCTGATATTCACCAATACTTTCTGAGATATCCATTATTTCACGGAAAAAATCGATAAAGAAAAAAAGAAAACGAATACTTCAACAATAGTGTCAAATGTGGAAATGGTTAGATATTTTCTTAAAAAATCGAATTAATTTTTTGAAGTCAATAAGGTTACTGCAATAAAAATAAATTAATAAAAATAATGGTCATATACGTACACGTTGTAGCAATTACAGTACAAAACCATAAAAATTACTGTATTTTTAATTGTATTTTATTATACATATTTTGTATTTTTTATATAACTATATATTATATTGAATTATCATGCCCTCATTTTATATTATATAGTTATAACTAGGTTAAATAACATAATAAATCTTATTTGTAATTACTACAGTATGAAAATAACTAATTTTAGCAGTTTTAACAAAATTTGATTTATTTATAATTTTGCAAGACATGTTTTTTACTATATACCTGTTATAAAGCAATCAAATAATAATGCTATTTTTTACATTCTTATAAAATTCGTATGCAGGATCTTTTTTTTTTTTTTTTTTTGCTGGAAATATTTAACCCTTATTTTTACAGATTTTGGACATCGCCGCGTTATCCAAAGCAATTTAACTGCAGTTCTTAGACGTGTGGGGGATCTCGTCTTTTAGTATCGTAGAGGGGTGTCAATTTCCATATGACCTCTTCCCCGAGAAAACAAGCAACCCCTAAATTTTTTTAAACGCATATAACTTATCAGCACAATCATAATAGTAGATTTCACGCATTATTTCATTAAAATGTATCATAATAAAAATGTCTCCCTCAAAGTATAAGATCGACTCATTTCAACAACGTTGGTCATGATGATAGAAATTATGACTTCATAGCAAATCGTTAACAATGCTTATTTTTTTAGAGGAAATGAAATCTGTGTATAGTTATGTTATTATGTTTTTAAAATAGTTAGCAAGATTTTTATTTATTGCTAATAGTTTTACTTTGTTATTTTTATTAAGTGTAAGACCCCGAAAAATATTTGATGAATATCGTGAAATCCAAAGAATGTTTCAATTTTGGTGGTGGTAGGGATTTAACCGAAATATTCGTAAGCTGTTGGAGCCAAAGATTATCACAAAACATTTTTACATTCTAAGATATTCCGTAAAATTATGACGGATCTATACGCGGTTCTACTAATCCCTTCATTTCTCTTTAAGAAAAATATTTATTTCAACCAACTTTCATCGAGTAAGCAAACGTGATTTATGTAAATGAGGTATATTATATAAATTCGGTTTTCGCGAGTTGGCAGTAAGGAAGCGAGTTGTTGACACGCTGAGGTTGATACGTTGGATGTGTGCAAATAGAAGTTATCATAAGTTTGAGAATTAGTTGTTAGTTAAAGATTGAAAAGCAGTGGAATTATTTAAAGGTTACAGAGCGTGGAGCCAACGTCATTTGATCAAGCCGAAGAGAGTGCCTGGAAGTTTCCAGTGTAGGATCCGATGCATTAAAGGTTCAGGTATTGTGCATTTGATTAAGTAGAAGCTAGTTATTAGTGTGCGACGTAGTTGTAATTGAGCGTATTTAAGCTATCTTAGATTCAGTTGAGGGTCTGTAGTAGTATCTTATAGAATCTAACCTCCACACTCTACTATAGATCATATACCTTAATTAGAATTGTATTGTGTCTGATTAATAATTAGAGTTAATAAATTGATTAGATCGAAAAACATGTCTGTGGATTATTCTGTTTCTCCCACACCTCTAGCCGGGTTTACAGGTAGATAAGAGGGTTCAGATTTAAGCAGGAACCAAATACTATCACAAAATATATAAAAGGATTGGATTTGAGTTGAAGACAAAACAATTGATGTATGGATGTTCTTCTAGCACGTTTCCCCGATGAGATTGCAGTGTTGCTACAGTATTGGTAAAAACAGAATTTGTGACAACCATTATTATATTTTAAATCTATTCCATTTTTCTCCTTAATTACTTATGTTATTGTCTTGTAAATGTATTTGTGTATCATGCGAGCCCTCCTGTAGACATGTATATCTGCTAAACGTGTCATGATACCTCCTCCTCGGGTTGGTTGAGGTGGAAGTCACGCTCATTAACCAGATACTCGGTGGGATCCAAACGCTGTCTGTTGGGGTTGAGAAGTCATTGAATTAGATTCGAAAGGAAAACAAACTCATCACAATGATTCACTTTTATTAATCTTGCGTTAAACTTGATTACGGGATATGTATATAAACAAGAAAATGATATATTAATAAATAATGGGTACTTATCTTTAATGTGATGCAACCTCAGAACCTCGTCCACAAGAGATCTTCTAATAACTAAACAACTATAATTACAGAAGATAATTCAGGGACGACCGATTACTGTTCTAGCAGAAATAGCGCGGCAATATTTTCCGCATCATCTATTAACTATCTCACTATTTATATTTTATTCAGTTATAACATTCAGTGTTGTGTTGTTCAATCTCAAAGTGCCGATTCGGCTGAATTGAAAAAACCCAAGTTAAATAGGATAGACCTTGTGGAAAGCGCATTGTTACAAACGGTCGTTTTACTCATAAGTCAAACCAAAAGAAGATAACATCAGAAGTGCTACAGATTAGAAGAACATTAGTATTCGAGCCAAAATAATTGAAAATTTTTTTACAGTACTCAACCTATGTATAATAATAATTATAATAATGTTACAGTATTCTTTGAAAAGACTAAGCTGTATCAGATGGAAAAATCCCTTGCAATCTAACCTGTGTGTATGTTATTCGTATTCATTCCTCAAGCTGAAATTTTCTTAACATTTATTATTCTTTATATAAATTTTTCAAGTATATAGTGCAGGATTAACCAAATTTATAGTCACCAGGAGGGTTTGATGAAAATACGTCAAATTATGTTTATGGAGCGAGAGTTATATTAACGTCGTACTTTTAAGCCACACGAGGGCTATTAGCAAGAGATGAGGATGACATCTGAGCTTGCTTCTCCCTTTCATAGCTACCACACCACACCAATGGTAGGACATTGTACTTGAATCGGCCCTCTGTACATGATGGTGCTCAGTGGCATTAAACTGAAATGACCATAACCACGAGGCTACCACGACCACAATTACACTTATGGAAGTGTAATGAAAAATTGTTGAAAGGCATTTAAAATTATAAACTGACATGATGCAGAAGTTCTCTATTTGAAAATAATTTGTTATTGTTATTCTGTTAGCGTACCTTTGCAATTTTTCGAACTCCTTTCATTTTAAAAATCATTAAATCTATAATTTATCTATAAATTATCAAAATGAGTGCCAACGCATTTTTGTGAAAAGTAAAGAAAAACTTTAAAATCACTTTTAAATTATCATTAGAAATTTAAAAAAAAACTCTTTAGGTCTTACAAATATAAAAGAAATTTTAAAGTATTATAAACTTAAACAAACGTAAATTGTCTTTAATAAATGGCTGAAACTGATCTCTCAAACGGAAGTTGAAGGGGAAATCGAAGCGGATTGTCGAAGATTAGACTCAAGTTTTAACCGCTTCAATGGAAATTAACTGTATCGCAGTGAAATCAGTTATCTCATCTCAAGAGAAAACTAATATCCTCACATTCACTCAGATTCAATTTATATCATCGTATTTAAATCACTTCTGACTGAAAGGATAGCGATATTTAAAGGGAGAAGAAATTAAATAACAGTATATTTCAATTCAGAAACTTAGAGCCAAAATGGATAAGTTTAATCACTATTTCTGTACTATTTCTTGTAGACTCGCACATATAGGATGTCTCAAAAGTATGACAACTTTCAAAAATTAATTAAAAATAAACAAATATTTCGGCTTACGGGTTTTTATGTTCCATAAAGAATAGATTAAAGTTTCAGTTCAATGAAATGCAAGCTAGATAATGCAATGTCTTCGTTTTGCAACATTTTCGTTTCAAAATGGCTTTAGGACTTGAAATGAAGTCCTGAATTCTATGCTACAAACTGCTTCCATGCTACAACTTGCAAGGCAAGTTGTAGCATGGTTTATTGAATTTAAATCTGCAACATATGTGCAGCGTAAATTTCGGACTACCTATAAACGAATTCCACCATCAAGATCTACAGTTTATAAGAGGAATGAAGGATTTAAGACGTAATATCAAGAACAAATTCTAATCACCTTAGCAAAATCTGAGATGTTTCCCGTATAGACTTGATGTGTAGCGCACTATTAATTACGTGCACATTGAAAACTTTTAATGAGGTATTGTAAAAAAAATTTGGTGTTTTCTTCATCGAACACAAAAAAACTGTTGGTGAATATCTTTGTTAGTTAATTTGTAATTAAAATTTAAAAGTGTAGTTTTACGTTTAAAACACACGCGCGCGATATATAGAATTCAATCTCTTCAACTTTCTTGTTCGTGAAGTACATTTTTGAATTTTTTCAAAATTGTTGAAGTATAATTAAAGAAACAATGTCATTATTTAATTATCACAAATTGTTTAATTACATCTTTTACATTGCTTTAGTAATGCCTCAAAAATAATTAAATTCTTGATTTAATTTCAAACATTAATTAATTTCCAAATACAATTTGTTTCAAGGCTTTAATTTCGATACATTTTCTTCTGCAGATTTTTATTCTTCTAATTCTAAAATCCTTTCTTCCCTGGCATTGGAAATAGTTTAATTTCTGAAGAATGTGTGTGAGAGAGAGGACGCTAATTTAATTAAAGAATGAATAACACTAACCTATTTTTGGATTTACGCTTCGCCTTTTCTTTTTCTCTCAGTAGCTTTTATTCCTCATCTAAAATAAAAATGTTTTCATTTTACTTTTCCAATTAAAATGAGAAAACAGCATTTCACTAAATATATCACAGAAATTATTTCCCTTTGAGGTTTTAATTTTTTGTGACACTTTTTATTATTTATATGAATAAGAGTAAGCTAAAAAAAGCTTTCATATGAAAATATTATTTAGATTATTTATACGGGAGATGTAAAATGAAATTATTATAACCAATTCCTAATGATTTTAAAGATCTTATCACACGTATATGTATTTGGAGCAATTTTTCTTTAGAGAAACTCTGTTGAGCAATTTCTGCCCAGTTGCCAAAGCAAACGCTACGAGCAACTTTTTACTAGTGAGCTGAAAGAATTGTTCGAAATTACAACCAATGGGGTTCTTCGTCTCTCTACGGCATAAACAAGATGGCAACCTTGGCTTCGTCAAACGCATCAGAAATGACGTATAACATTTTAAACAGAGTGGCACTTTATTTCTTTTTACGACCGTCAACAAAAGCGCGAGTGGAATAAAAGAAAAAATATTGGATGTTCGTTTTTCGAAGCAGAATAGTGAGTGAGTGAATATTAACGTCCCACTGTTCAGCTACACGAGGGCTTTTGGGGACGGTCCGTTCGAAGCAGAAAAATCAGTAAATAATTTTTCAATGTGAAGATAAGGCGTGACTGACGTCAGAGCTTATCGATTTGTTTACGGCAACTCTTCACCCTCACAGCTGCTTGAAACGGTTGTTCGAAAGAAACTCGAGTTGCTCTGAGACATGCGTGCGTGATAAAGCCTGAAGACGTTTGTTCTTTTTTATATTATAAAATGTATTATTTGCATTGAGTATGAAATTTCGATTGACTTTATTATGTACCTCATTCATCATTGCTATGAATTATTCTTAAAGACACAAAATCAATCAACATTAATTTACACAGCTGAGAGATTTATACTTTCTATTAAAAAATCCAAAAACTGAAGGATATAAAAGTAAAATAAATTCTAATGCACCTAGCCTAATGACGTAGAATCCATCTTAAAATGCATATTACTTTGCTGCGTTAAGTATTATTAATTGAGAAACGTTGAGGATAGTAACGTTTATAAGACAGCTTTGATTTACCTAATCTTAAGCCACATTCATATTTTTATCAGTTTGATTTTATTTTAATTTACATCGCACCCTATAGCAACAGAAAGGCTATTATCGATGGACCTTGTAATTTTGAACCATTGCCAAGTGACGTGCAGGACACCTGGGTTTGCATCTCCTCACTACGCCCCAGATAAAAATTTAAACCGCGATAGATTTAACGTGTATCAACCCTTTTACAAGGTGGCCACAAGTTCGTGACCATTAACACTTGGCTATTGCAGCCATCATACTTTTATTTAAAAAAAAACCCGTTTTTATAAAAATGGAATCACAGAAGCTTTGAAATACATTTTTGGTATCACTTTCATTATGAAATTCTGTAAACTGTAGACAAAATAAAAAATATCAAAGCAGGGATTGTACGGATTGTTATTTGTCGCGACCCGGAGGTAGCAGGTGTAGTTTGGGTCATTGAAGAAGTAGACAATGCTATAAAAATAATTACTTTTATTTCAGACTAATCTACGAAGGCAATTCGGAAAAAAAAACCGTTTGGGCGTGGCGCTGGAAGTACGGTTCGGGTGAGTGAGTGAGTAAATATTAACGTCGCACTGTTCAGCTACACGAGGGCTTTTGTTTGAACCATGGTCAAGTGACGAGGACGACACCTGAGCTGGCACCCCTATCCTAACTACCACAACACACCAACGGGAAGACGTTTGAGCTCTCGACAAATTTAACGTGCATCGCTACCCTACACGGAGGGTCTTCAGTGGCACTGGTCTCGAACTCATGACATCCCTGCCATGATCCGATACCTTGACC
Organism: Trichonephila clavata; assembly: GCA_019973975.1. Classification (NCBI taxonomy): domain Eukaryota; kingdom Metazoa; phylum Arthropoda; class Arachnida; order Araneae; family Nephilidae; genus Trichonephila; species Trichonephila clavata. The sequence continues at coordinate 165,007 of BMAO01033378.1, forward strand.
ACTTGGTACCGTGGCCACAGTACGGTTTGGAACGCCCTCAATAGAATGCACGAGCAATCTCTGATTCAGTAAGCTACCTGTCGGCGAATGACCGTGTCGTAGGGCCAAGAGTTTGCTAGTTATAACATGACAAAATGTGTACTGCCATAGAAAATCCCGCAAAACGTGAGGGGCGAGGAGTGATAAGATTTCTTTGGGGGGGGGCCCAAAAAAAAAAGAAAACTGTCAGCAGCGGACATCTATCGTGAACTGTGTGCCGTATACGTGCCAAACATTATCAGTGAAGGTGTAGTGAGTCAATGGATACGCTTTTTCAAGGACGGAAGAACAAACATCCATGAGGTATCACAAAGTGGAACTCTCTGTAGTGAATGCTAATCCAGGGGTGGGCAGATTTTTCCAGGGTGCGGGCTACTTGTAATTTTTTCAAGGAGTTGCGGTCCACCCAGAGTCAGTGGCGCGCACAAGGGCGAGTCCACGCGGGTCCGGACCCTCCCTCATAACCCTTCATTTTTTTCTTGATTCATTATAGTCCCATGCAAATAGTATGTAAAATGTAATTAAGTATTTGATATTAGCAATTTTTTTTATTTATTAATATCAATTATTTATTCAGAAATTTATTTTTTGCTGTTTTTTATTCATGACAATCAACAAAATCGAAAAAAAAAATATGTTTGGCTGCGCATTGGGTATGATACGAGAATGGTAAACCTTCAACCCTCGACCTCCTTCTCTTTAAAAATTCCTGTGTACGCTACTGTCCAATGTCGTAGGTGTGGTGAGGTGAGAATAGGTTATTATAAGTTAATAAGTGCGGAATAATAAAAAATATATGTACTTGCCTACAGAACTAAAGTAAAAAAACACCTTTAAAAACGCGTTTAAATCAAAACGCAAGATACAAACTTAATAATAATACCCAATATAATTATATCAAATGATACATTTATTATGAAACAATTCAAAATACATTAAAAAAATAAAACGTTTTTATTTAAAGTTAGTTTTTGTTGTTATAGTCAGTAAAAGGTTTAGTCTGCGTATTTTTAGCCAATCTTGAATTTTCCGAATCCGAACTAACTGGTAAAATTTTTAATCGGTCACCCCAAAATGTCTTGGCGTTCCACCGGTCGATCGCGATCGACGCAATGCCCACCCCGGATCTAATCACGGCAATGAAGAGGTGGCTTGCGGGGACAGTATTTCGCCGACGAGGAACTTAAAAACGCTGTGACACATTGATTTAAACCGCAAGTGATCACTTTTTATAGAGAATGAATCGGTAAATTGGTAAAACGGTACGACAAGTGCTTGAATAATGGGGGAGATTATAATGAAAAATAGAGAAGAGTTGTACCTTTGATATGAAAACACCCCCCCCCCCCCTGCCCTAGTTTTTTTACAGCAATTCAGAGGTTACTTTCCGAATTGCCATCGTATTTATGATCAATTTATGATTAATTAAAGTGTATAACCGGAGTAATTTTTAATATTTCTTTCTCTAAGCTTGTAAGATTATCAAATATACACTTATCTCTGGATCCGCTTGTAGATCTCTTGACAGCTCTTTTCCTAAACTGTTATAGTCCTCTTCAAATCAGCTTCTCTATTATTTACACTTTTCCGAACAGTAGTTCTATTTTGAATGCTAACTTAAGGACAAAAGACTCATTACTAACGATTAACGACAAATTACCCACGATTATTCTTAACAAGCTTTGCCAGAATTTAAACGGTATTTACATTAGCATAAAATAAAGTCATATCTACGACAGACGGTTTTAAACTCCAAACCACAGTTAAAAAATAATTTCCTCAAGAGGATTAGTTGAACGACCGTGGATAGAACCCGTCACAATTTGAGTTACCAAATTTTAAGTAGAATTTTTTTCCAATAAGAATTATAACATTATAATAACATTCATGTTTGTGTGCAAAGGACAAGTTACTTTATAAATTTGGAATGATTTTGTGTTGTGCTTTAATCTGACAAAAAAAGCAATAACATAAATTCCTTCCTTCCTCAGTGACTCGACAACCCAGAGTGGGCCTTAGCCTTCTTCTCAAGAAGCCTTTTCCAGGCCAACCTTCTTCCTGCTAATTTTCTCCAATTTTTAGTTAACAAAATCAGTCCATCTTAGATTTGGCCTACTTTTTCTTCGTGTGCCAATTGGTTGGACATTGAAGTGGTGATGCTACACTTTTAGCGGTGCGGTCTTCGTCCATTCCGTCAACGTGACCTGACCATTTAATTCGTTGTATTTTGATGAAGTTAATATCAGATTCTTTACATGTGAGTGATAGAGCTCCAAATTTCATCTTCTTCTCGCCACGTTCCATTTTCTTGAATTCTTCCAAAAATAAATCTTAAAATCTTTCTTTCGTAGATATTTATCATGTTCTCATTTGTTCGAGACATGGAATCAAGTTTCCCAAGGATAAGTTAATGCTGCTCTTAAAAGACTTTTATTCAATAGAAACTTTGATAACATAAAATAGTATCAATTATTCAAAAGGAAATATATATATTCATCTATGGAAAACTGCTTTGAATTAATCATTCTGCAGCAACTTGAAGGCTATTGGCGACGGACCTCTTAATTTTGCTCTATGATTAATTAACAAAGAACGACACCTGAACAAATGTACCATGACATTATTACATTCTTCATCATAAGAACTTAGATGTCTAGAGGAAATTCATATCTTCCGTACCTTCCATTATTCCAAAAAAATTAGAACTATAACTATTGTAAACTTTGAAAATGGTTTTTTAGAATGAAAGAAATAAAAAATATGATAATAAAATCAGTTCATGATCCCAAAAAAGACCAATGAAATATAAAACAGTGTTCCAATCTAGTCCACACACTATATATTTTTCAGTACAATATAAATGAATAATGGACATTGTGTGTGGACTAAAATTATTATATCGAATATACATAATAATTGTTATTAGTTTGCTTAGTAATACTATCTCAACTTTTTATGACAACGCATAGTTATAGAAATTAATTATCTCAAAATAGCATACAATTGGGGCTAATTATCTACGCATTGTTTCCAAAAGAAAAATGCTCCACACATTATGATTAATTCTTATAAACTGAATTATTTCTTTTGGTGTATTATACCAAAGCACTAATCAGAGAGAAAATAATTTTTTACCAATGCTTCTTAGCTTGATTAGCTGACATTTAAAGAATAAAAAAAATCTTAAATATCCTCAATATTTGAGTAAGAATACAAAACATTTAATTTATATAGATATACAAGAGAAATGCTAAAATATATGAGAATATACAAATTAACAAAGAAAATACAATTGAGCTATTTGAATATTACAGCTTGCTTACGCGAAGGGGATACATATATACTCTCATGAGACTCCGAAAAAGATTACAAAAGAATTCCATTATAATATTGCGCTACTACAATTCCCAAAATAATGAGTTTGTGAATAAAGAGTGCAAAATTTGAAAAAAAAAAAACAGTTTTTCAGACTTTTAGCTTTGTTGTTCAATTTTTTAAAATAAAATTTACCAAATGTTTTCAGAATTTTCATAATAAAAAGATTCCTTTTATATAGTTAGATACTAGCAAATTTTTATGTATCTTACACGGAATTGCTTTCTATACTATATATATATATATATATTTCTTTCCTGAAAATATCATTGTGATGTTGGAAAAATATATTTAAATTATGACATAAGTTGGATATAGGAAAGGTAAAAAAAATATAATAATTATATGTGTGAAATATATTTCTTATTTTTTACACACAACCAGATCGCACTTTTCTTTCAACATTGTTTTAAAGCAAATATTTCTTGAGGTCTTCTTTTACAGTCTTGAATAGCTCATAAGAAGTGAACAAATTTTATTCCCATTACTAGATTGAGTATATTTAAGCAAAAGTGTATCTGTGTTGTAGTCAACTTAATTTAAATTAAACGTAATCATTCTTCCAAAATGTAATGAGTCTAAGATTCATGCGTTTAAAGTTTACTAATAGTTTTATTCATATGAAATCCACAATCGAATCATAATATTAAGACCACTTACGTAATATCTAGAATATATTTTTCTTTCTCTTTTACATCAATCAGACGATGAGGTATAGACTCAATGTGTGCGTAGAGGTTCCCAAGGGGATATTTGACCATGGGAACAGTAAAGTATTGCTTAAATTGTGAAGAATCAGAAGTTGTGGGTTTTTCTGTCTGATGTGCGAATCCAGATTTTTCCACATAATTTTGCAGGTATTTAGATCTGGGGAATTTGGAGACCACATTAGTAAGTAAAAGTTGACAACACGCCCTTGAGAAACGTTCATGGATAATGAAGGACTACATCATTCACCAGATACACCGTTGCTCTGTAGGTGCACTTTATCGGTTATGATGAATACATCATTGAGGTAAAATTTCCAAGTAAATTAATAGACCAAAACCAAACTAATTGATTAAATGACTGTTGTTTATGAATGTTACATTGTGAAGTTACACGAAAGCACGACCTCTCTCCTTTATAACCTGGAGTGCTTCACAATTTTTAAGTCGGAACTGCAGATCAAGTTCATTTTTCCATTTATTGTATACGCCCACTACAGCTCTACGCAAACATTTCCCCAAATCACTAATTTCAGACTTGGTTCTACCTGATGCTCTATAACCGATAATCATGCCTTTTTCAAATTCTGTTTAATAGCGTTATTTACCATTGCGCTCAGTAATCATATTTATTTATTTTCCAAAAGTAAGTTCGTTCGTCTTACCTGTAATTAGCCGTAACTGTGGTTACTTTGTCCTACGAGGTGGTCATAATATTATGGCTTGATTGTGTAATATGTGTGCATTGTATAGTTTTTGTTTGAATATAATATCTAAAATTATGTTCCCCAGCTCATTCATTCCGTTGAATACATTTTATCTAAATTTAAAAAAAAGCATTCAACAAAATTTCCGTTATTTAGTGTGTATTTAGTTAAAAAATCATATACAACATGGGTATTTGAATCTAAATTCTTGATTAATTTCTTAAGTGTCTTAAAAACTTTAATATATTCTTCAACTCTATTTATTTGCCATTTTAAAAACTTTTGCTCTGTTATTCATTTTAAGAATGCTAAAAAGCACAATATCAACTATGATTAAAATCTTAGTCTAATAAAAAAAAAAAAAACAAGAATTTTAGTTTGGGAATAAGAGCTGCATATTGTAAAAATTTCGATTACTATTTTCAATCGTAATTTACTTCAATCGCAGAGTGAGTGAGAGTTATATTGACGGCGCACTATAAATCAACACAAAGGCTATTGGCGATGTACCTAGTAATTTTGAACCTGTGTCGAGTGACAAGGATGGCACATCGGTTGGCATCTCCTCCCCTGACTATCACACCAACGAGAGGACATTAAGCCTCGACAGATTTAACGTAAATCGACCACCATGTACACGGTGGGTCCTCAGCGTCACTACGACTCCAAACTATGTCACTCCGGTCAAGAGTTCCTGACCGTAACTAGGTTAATTTCAGCCGTATAGTTGGTAAGCTAAATTTAAGCTAATTGCCACTGAATCAGGGATACTTACCTAGTAACGAGCTGGGACTCCTCTGGACTTGATAACGGCTGCCACACAACGAGGCATAGATTCAACAAGTTTCTCGAAACGTTCCACGTTATTGACTTGCCAAATATTGGCTAAAGCTGTCCATTATTCAGTAAGGTTCGTTGGTGCTGTGTGAAGGCCTTTCACGCCTCGTTCCAAAACATCCCAATAATGCTTGATATGATTTAAATCTGGTCTTCTAAGTGGTTAATTTATGACAGAAAAGTCAAAGGAATGCTCAACCAACCAGCCAGTAGCCAACCGGGATTTGGGAGAGGTAAAGCTATCTTGCTGGAAATCTACATTACCGTGCAGATAACAGAAAAACATAAGCGGATGGACGTGATCACCCAGCAACTCTACGTACCGAATTGCATTGAGAGAGATTGGTACACGCCCCAAACAGTGCCCCAAAAAACAAGCCAGACCATGATTGAGCCACCATGTATTTTTACAGTTCCAACCTGGCATGCAGGATCCACGACTTCATGAGCCTGATGCCATATTCTCAGCCTACCGTCAGCGTTAAGTAGTTGGAATCGAGACTTATCACTCCATGCTACTCGTTTCCAGTCGTCTACACTCCAATCTCTGTGCGCTCTTGCCCAGGCAAGACGTGTAGCCTGATGGCGAGCATTGAGCAATGATACTTTCGTAAGTCGGCGGCTCCCGAAACCCATACGGTGAATCAAACGTAGCACAGTCCATTTACTGACTTTACGACTGGCATCGCCATTCAACCGGGTGGTAATTTGAGATAATGTTTGCTTCGCTGGATACTTAAATACGCATGAGCCGTCTCTCACCACGCACTGACAAGATTAATTGTCCTTTGCAGTTTGCCCGATCGCTGGTTTTTCTTCCATGAATCATGTATTCTTGGCATACTCTTGACACTGTTGACCCTGAAAATCCTAGCTGTCTAACGATTTCGGAAATTGAATGGTCCATGCGTCTCGCACCTAAAATTTGTCCGCGCTCGAAGGCGTCTAAATCAGGTAGTTTATCAATACTGGCAATTCTCAACAACTAATTCAGAACAACCACAGTACGTGCTATATATTCAGTTATCCACCCTCACTTATGCACAAATGATGCACAGAGTTACACTTTTTGCATAGCTCTTGCTATCCCTAATTCACTAGCACTTCAGTGTATATTACATAGCCAAAGTGCAATTGTGCCCGAATACATAATGCAGCAAAAGAAGACAATAAAATACCAAATATTGACATGCCAAAATTTTATTTTTACAGTTCCTTGAATAGTGAGAGTGAATGAATGTCTTGAAACAGCAAACATTTTTATTTTCACAAAAAGGAATGATAAGTATTTCGTTGTTAAAAATTATAATAAATTGAAATTGAAATTTAAGTTAATTGGTACATTTTATTCTTAGAAACGAAAAAAAATGTCTTTAAAAATATCTGGCATTTAAAACTAAAAATTTAAGATATTAGGGAATAAAAATTAAATAAAATAAAATTCGAGGAACAGAACAGCATTTCAAATTAATTCACTGCTTCAAGAGACAATTGATTATGGCAGATGTTGCAGATAGCTTTTAACTTAAGGATTGAGAAAATAAATTAGATTTTAACTCTACATCCTCCGCACTTAGCCTTTAATAGTGTGAGTACTTTTATAGCCCCTTGGGGAATAGAACATTGCGACAAATTTCTTCGAAAATGTGGCAGAAAAATTAGAAGTACTATCCTTTTTTAATACTTAAAGAGAGTAAAACTTGAAACCCTTTTGCTCAACGACAGTGAAAAAAAAATCCAGCTTCGGGTCTTAAAAAGTAGAAAAAGGAAACTACTTTAGTAAATTAAGTTACTCCTCCTTTTATTAGTAAATCTAATTCACATAATTTAGAACTTTCTATAAGATATTTGTGGTACACTTTGCTGACTCTCTGGGAAAACCAGTTAGATTTTAAAAGATCGAGCAAATCATTTTTTCAGTGTATCTTATACTGTTTTTAATGCATATGCAATGTAAGAAATAGAATTCTTTAGTTACCTTATAAAAAATAAGTGAAAGTAACTCTAATGAAATGCCAGGTCTTACAAATAAAATAAATTTCTAACTTTTTACCTGCAAAATAAGTGTTTTTAAATGAACTCTTAGTTTAAAAGGCTACGTCAAAAAATGGGATAGTTAAAAATGTGAAATATAATGTACTAGTTAATAAACAGATCATATAACTAAATTGCAGTGATCATCATAAGTAACTTCAACCTTTTATATTACGATCTAATTATCCTAATAATTAAGCTGGCATAAAATTGATCCCGAAGATTATATTACGTTGGGAGAAAGAAATCCATTATTTTTACGTGTTCAAGACGTAAACATGTTTTGAATTACCAATTTCGTCAAATATGCATCATTTTGTTCTACAATTTGTTGCCATTTTAAAGGTAACTTCATAATGCCTCTCTCATAGAGGTCTTGATCCCTATTGACGGAAAACTAGTTATCAATTTTCACAATCTTCTCTTGATGCTAATTTCTAATTACTAAGGAAGTTTTGCAATGCAAAGAAAACATGGCAATCGCTTGGTGCCAGGTCCGGACTATAAGATGGATGCCTCATAACTTCCCAAAGTTTCTAGGGAGTCACTACAGACTGTGTGGCCTGGCATTGTTATGATGGAGCACACCATCCCTCTTGTTGACCAATTCTGCCCATTTCTGGTCAATCTAGCTTCAAACGTTCCGATTGTTGACAGTAACTATTTGAATTTTGTGTTTGACCATGTGGAAGCAACTCATTACAAATTATTCATTTCCAGCCCACCAAATGCATTGGTGAATCTTCCTGGTCTGACCACCTTTTGAGCTGATTCACGGCGCTTTGACCACGATTGTTTTTGCACAATGTTGACACATGTGACCCATTTCTCATCTCCAGTCATCATTCACATAAGAAATGAGTCAATTTCATTCCACTTGGCCAAGGCTCTGGAGATGGAAATTCCATCCCTCATGTTTTTTGTGTTAATTGATGTGCCACTCAAACATCAAGCTTCTTTTTGAATCCAGCTTTGCGCAAATAGTTTAAAATGTTTAATGGCCGATCTTTAGCTCCTGAATGGCGCTACAACTACTAAAATGCCGGTCAACTTCGATCATTTCTGTAATTTTATCGACATTTTCGACGACGGGCATACCTGAACGGAATCGACGAAACCGAAATTGAACGTAATCTGTTGTTACAGTTTTGGGGCTATAAACACCTTTCACAGTTTTAGCCACCTGGATTATATTTGTCCCTTTATCAAAGAAAAACTGTAAAATGTACAGAATTTTCTCCTTGCTGACTTCCATTTTTAACGCCCTGTAACTCATAACTGAATGGACCAAACAAAAAAACAGGAAAATAATTTTTTTAGTGCGAAATGTCACCTTTCCAATGAGAATACATTTGAAAATGTTTGATCAACACTTTACGTGATATCGATCGCTAAAGCCCTCTACCGAAAAAAATGAATTTCCTTTTCCCCAACCTAATACATAAAAATTACCATTATACTAAGCAATAATAAAACCCATGTTTGAAGAGCAAATCGAAGTTACCATCTACAATGTCTACTTGAAAATGGACATAAATATTTCTTAGATAAACTTTTAAAATTCTTCTAATGCAGGGCAGCAACCAATGGCTCGCGTGCTGCATGTGGCTTGTGGTAAAATTCCCATTGGCACTCTGAACTACTCTACAAATTTGTCAATTTTTGAGGGGATGGAAGTTGATAAATTTGTATTGGACCTTATTTGACAAACACCTAAAGAATTACAGACATTTACGGAATTGGGAATATCTATAGTTATTGAATATTTCGGAGAACCTTTTTTAGTCTTCGCCATCAAGCATCGCCGATTGAGGGTAAGTTAAGATTTCCATTGTTTTAATCGGACTTGAAACTTGAAACGCGTTTTTCTCAAAAATGTGTTTTTCAAACTTTCCTCAATCATATCTCAAGAACAGTTTTACCGAATGACTTTAAATTTATAGGGCAGACTCAACACATATATACGCAGCAAATGGACTACGATGATTCTAACATTCAAAATATTTCTGTTTTTTATAACAAAAAACAACAAAAAAACCCGTGAAATTCGGAACTTTTTCTTTAAAGGTCTACCAAAAATCCAATTTTTGATATTTTAAATTGAGTGTAGTCCATTCGGTGCATTTAAGCCTATAGATTAGAACACCGTTAATTTTTTTTAATTTCAGAAAAGTTTATCAGCTGGAATCGTGGAGGAAGAGAGCATCTATTTTTTCGAGGTGGGTGTATTCAGAGCGCTATAACTCACGTTCTATAGGATATTTTTGGCTAAAGATTTATACATACTCTTAAAATACATATAAATAAATGATAAAAAACTTAAAATTCTATCTTTTGACAGGTCGTAAAAAAATTCTCTAAAAATGCTTAAAAAACCAGCCTTCACATGGGTGAACCCCCTTAAGAAATATTTTTAAATGATGCAAAATTAATATATAATAAAACTGTAAGCCTAAATTAGTGACCCTTATTCTCTAATTCTGCATGAATTATCATGGGAATCGAATTGTTGCACAAATGTTCTACTGTGTGACACGCTGAATCATATTGGTAGATTGGTTTGGCACGCCACAGCTAAAAGGTTGTCAATCCCTGTTCTAGTGTCTGATTACGTAAGACACACAACTTTACCGTTATAAAAAACCTCACGAGAGAGTGTCTCAATGAAGTTTTTTAGGTTAAATGTCGTGTGAATACGTAAAATTAATTCTCATGTAATTACAGTATTTTGATTTTACTGTGTATTTTATCTGTGTAACTGCGTGTTTGTGCAATTTTACTGAGACCTCCAATCATAAAGTTTATTTTATTTTGTCTATTACTGTTTTGGAGGTAAACTGATTCAAAGTGAAGGAATACATGAAGAAACACCCTGTGTACTGTTTGAAGACTAACACTGAACATACTAGAACGGTCAAATGACCATATTTGAAACTTGAATCAAATTTGTTAAATTACAGGCTTTCATTTTTCTTGAAATTACTGCACGCCATTATTTATTATATATAGATAATTTTTTTAGCTTTTATTTTATTTAATGTTTCAATATTTATCTCTCCGTTTCTTTCATTTTTCCTGATCATCATTTGTATTCTACCGTTATGTTCCATGGTGTTTTGACCACAGGAAAATTTATCAAACTTTATAAAGTTATCTACATTGAAATCTCATGCTTCCAAGTTTTCCAATGTTTATGTATAGTTTGTTTTCTGTTCGGTACAGAGCCCCGGCTGTAGGTAAATCACAAGACAAAATATAAATCATTTGAAATATTTGCTACATGGTCAGCTCTATTTGTAAGAGTAATAGACTATAATTTTAGGTAATAAATGAATAAAAATAGTAAAGTAATAATTTTTTGTGTTTTATCATTTGAGGAATTAGTCAAAAGTAAATTCAAAAGTTATCTCGTAAGTATCAATTCAAAGGAAATTGCCAGAACAAATAAGAACTATTAGTGAATTAGATGAAGATGAAAATTCTCTGCGTGAGGATGGTATATGAGAGTCAGATGCTATGTAATACCATTTACAATTCTAAAAATAACTTTACTGGTTTTTGATAAAAATCTCCAAAATCATCATAGATATAAACTATAAACGATTGTAAACAATTATTACTTGTCAAAAAAAGGAGAGAATAATATTTATTCTCTCTCTGTTGTTATAAAAAAGTTTATTTTGCTGAAAAAACTATAAATGGGGGGTAATACGGTATAGATGGTTTAAACAATTGGAAAACTAATATAGATTTCACACACATAAAACGTAATTATTTGTAACTATAAAAGCCATATTTTAAAGAAAATAACATTGAAAATTGACGTGAAGAGAATGTGACGTAAAAGTAATTTCTGTGGGTTTTTTTTAGTTTATTTACAAAAATCCCTAATATAATATCTTTCTTTGCTCCAGTACATTCAAGGTTGAGTCTACAGAAAAAAGCTAAAGTAATTAATTCAAATCAGTATTATCTATCTATCTATCTATCTATCTATCTATCTATATATATATATATGTATATATATATACATATATATATATACATACATATATATATTATACTCCAAAATCATTTTTTAACTTTATGTTTATTCAGTATATTTTGTTGGGCTGTTTACAATACTCGAGACGCCATCTTGAAAATGAACCTTTAAACTGAAGGACAAAAATGGGTCATCTAAAAAACGTTTACAGTATTACGAAGTACAATTCTTTAAGAGTACATTATGCTTAACTTCAATGTTCTAGTCACATTTATACTAGTAAGTAAAATGTTTGAAAACCTGCCAGCAAAAACTTTTGAAAATAGCAGAGTACACTTTGTTTTGTAGCAAGTCGTATGGCAACAACAAGCAGTCAACTCTCATTGCAATACATCATGAGAGTCTTCTTCAGAAGTTCAAGGTTTCTTCTCGCATTAGCAGCTACAAACACAGCCAAAAGCTCGGTATTCTATATTATCCGACAATTCCATAATACCAGACTCTTCTATACATATGTTCTATTGGACACTGACGTTGAGCAATTCGACATGGATAATGTGAGGAAGGTACCACACTAAGTACGCCTAGGGGGAGGAAAAAGAATGAGACTATTATTTAGTACCGAAGACGAACGTGAAGAGAAAAAGAATGATAAGAATATTGAAACTGCAATTGAGGCAACTATTTGGCAAACAATACAGGAAAGTTCCAAATCTGGAACATCCCCACTTCATATGATCAGGGCTAACGGGATATGCCAACCACAATAATATGAAGGGAAGAGTAAAGAATGTATTTTCGATAAAAAGTATAAGCTGGGATGATGAATGAATTTTTCATTTCAATTTAAATAACGACATATATGTAAAGTACTGAAATAAACGATAATTTTTCAATTCACATATTTTTCTTTTTAAAAACGTATATACCTAAAATCCAAATAAATACAAAATTAAATAAAATGTTTTGATTATTATATGTAATTATTTTGTTTTTTATTTCCCATGGAAAATTCTGAATTATTTATAATCAATTGGAAAAGAATAGAGCGTTTATTTAAAAAGCGGCTATTTGACCACCATCGGTTGCATTCGGTATATACAGGGTGTCCAGCCTTAATGTGACCCAATAGCTAATTCTCGAACCGTTCGGCTTAGATATGCACTTCCAATTTGAAAAATGTTTTAAAACAGGCAAAGAATGTTTTTACTTGCTTTTCGAACCAAAAAACCCATTTACAAAAAAGTTACAAAAATTAATTTTTTATACGGTCCCCAGGTCCTATCACTTATGTTTAGGAAAAAATGCAGCAAACAAAAAGTCTCATTTTATTACGATAAAAACTGGCCGAGTTATGGAATTTTGAAAATCATACATTTTTTCATTTTCTTAGCAATTTTCAAGAAGCTAGTAAGGGGCCGTCTCCAAAGTGAAATTAGTTGGAACTCGGCCGGTGATCTTGGTGGGCATAAAACTGAACCCACGTGTCCTATCCAGCAGCCAGAGTCGGCTATATCCAGCCAATCACGTACAAGAACACTTAAATGCACCGGAGCCCCCCCCCCCTCATCATGCATCCTCATTCAATCATCTACTTTTCTCGAAAACTATGGATGGTACAGGAACAGTTCTTTTGTCATTTTTATGTACTTCCAATGAGGAATCTAGCTATGGAGAGTTTTGGTGTTGTTTTTGGGACACACTTTACGTTAGATAATTGTTGTAAGGTGGTTATTTTTAATTTCAAGAAAACTTTAGTAAGTAGAATACAAACTGCGGAAATTGAGAAAAGTACGCAAAATGTATAGATAAAAATTGACTATAAGTATATTTGATTGATCCCGAAAGCTAAGTAAATCAAGTAATTAAATTTTAATGTTTAACTACTGAATGATTAATTTTAAAAGATAGTCTAACTTTTGATTGCTAACATTGCACAAAAAATGTTTCTATATGCATTATTAACTGGTTACTGGTCTTAAAAATTTCAATAAAAAGTGTATATATATATATATATATATATAACACAAAAAGATAAATAGTATATTTCTTATTCGTGCTAACAATCTGAGGTAAGAAAAGGATTTTGTGCCTTCAAATC